>CAWWDY010001472.1:0-64539 GCA_963942605.1 Poecilus cupreus | reverse complement strand
ATCGTCATTTCTCATAAATCGCCGTTTCGCACGAAAGAAACATGAATATATCAGTTTGAATAGTTGAAAACAGCGTTTTTCTATGTTTTTGCAAGTTTAAACAGCAATTTTATCGTCATTTCTCATAAATCGCCGTTTCGCACGAAAGAAACATGAATTTGTCAGTTTGAATAGTTCAAAACAGCGTTTTTCTATGTTTTTGCAAGTTTAAAACAGCAATTTTATCGTCATTTCTCATAAATCGCCGTTTCGCACGAAAGAAACATGAATATATCAGTTTGAATAGTTGAAAACAGCGTGTTTCTATGTTTTTGCAATTTTAAAACAGCAATTTTATCGTCATTTCTCATAAATCGCCGTTTCGCACAAAAGAAACATGAATTTATCAGTTTGATTAGTTTAAAACAGCGTTTTTCTATGTTTTTGCAAGTTTAAAACAGCATTTTTATCGTCATTTCTCATAAATCGCCGTTTCACACGAAAGAAACATGAATTTATCAGTTTGAATAGTAAAAAACAGCGTTTTTTCTATGTTTTTGCAAGTTTAAAACAGCAATTTTATCGTCATTTCTCATAATCGCCGTTTCGCACGAAAGAAACATGAATTTGTCAGTTTGAATAGTTCAAAACAGCGTTTTTCTATGTTTTTGCAAGTTTAAAACAGCAATTTTTACGTCATCTCATAAACCGCCATTTCACACGAAAGAAACATAAATTTGTCATTTTGAATAGTTCAAAACAGCGTTTTTCTATGTTTTTGCAAGTTTAAAACAGCAATTTTATCGTCATTTCTCATAAATCGCCGTTTCGCACGAAAGAAACATGAATTTGTCAGTTTGAATAGGTTAAAAACAGCGTTTTTTCTATGTTTTTGCAAGTTTAAAACAGCAATTTTATCGTCATTTCTCATAAATCGCCGTTTCACACGAAAGAAACCTGAATTTATCAGTTTGAATAGTTAAAAACAGCGTTTTTCTATGTTTTTGCAAGTTTAAAACAGCAATTTTATCGTCATTTCTCATAAATCGCCGTTTCGCACGAAAGAAACTTGAATTTGTCAGTTTGAATAGTTAAAAACAGAGTTTTTCTATGTTTTTGCAAGTTTAAAACAGCAATTTTTACGTCATCTCATAAACCGCCGTTTCACACGAAAGAAACATGAATTTGTCAGTTTGAATAGTTCAAAACAGCGTTTTTTCTATGTTTTTGCAAGTTTAAAACAGCAATTTTTACGTCATCTCATAAACCGCCGTTTCACCACGAAAGAAACATAATTTGTCAGTTTGAATAGTTCAAAACAGCGTTTTTCTATGTTTTTGCAAGTTTAAAACAGCAATTTTATCGTCATTTCTCATAAATCGCCGTTTCGCACGAAAGAAACATGAATTTGTCAGTTTGAATAGTTCAAAACAGCGTTTTTCTATGTTTTTGCAAGTTTAAAACAGCAATTTTTATCGTATTACAAATTATTCTCATAAATCGCCGTTTCGCACAAAATAAACATGAATTTGTCAGTTTGATAGTTCAAAACAGCGTTTTCTATGTTTTTGCAAAGTTTAAAACAGCAATTTTATCGTCATTTCTCATAAATCGCCGTTTCGCACGAAAGAAACATGAATATATCAGTTTGAATAGTTGAAAACAGCGTTTTTCTATGTTTTTGCAAGTTTAAACAGCAATTTTATCGTCATTTCTCATAAATCGCCGTTTCGCACGAAAGAAACATGAATTTGTCAGTTTGAATAGTTCAAAACAGCGTTTTTCTATGTTTTTGCAAGTTTAAAACAGCAATTTTATCGTCATTTCTCATAAATCGCCGTTTCGCACGAAAGAAACATGAATATATCAGTTTGAATAGTTGAAAACAGCGTGTTTCTATGTTTTTGCAAGTTTAAAACAGCAATTTTATCGTCATTTCTCATAAATCGCCGTTTCGCACGAAAGAAACATGAATTTATCAGTTTGAATAGTTAAAAACAGCGTTTTTCTATGTTTTTGCAAGTTTAAAACAGCATTTTTATCGTCATTTCTCATAAATCGCCGTTTCACACACGAAAGAAACATGAATTTATCAGTTTGAATAGTAAAAAACAGCGTTTTTCTATGTTTTTGCAAGTTTAAAACAGCAATTTTATCGTCATTTCTCATAAATCGCCGTTTCGCACGAAAGAAACATGAATTTGTCAGTATGAATAGTTCAAAACAGCGTTTTTCTATGTTTTTGCAAGTTTAAAACAGCAATTTTTACGTCATCTCATAAACCGCCGTTTCACACGAAAGAAACATGAATTTGTCATTTTGAATAGTTCAAAACAGCGTTTTTCTATGTTTTTGCAAGTTTAAAACAGCAATTTTATCGTCATTTCTCATAAAATCGCCGTTTCGCACGAAAGAAACATGAATTTGTCAGTTTGAATAGTTAAAAACAGCGTTTTTCTATGTTTTTGCAAGTTTAAAACAGCAATTTTAATCGTCATTTCTCATAAATCGCCGTTTTACACGAAAGAAACCTGAATTTATCAGTTTGAATAGTTAAAAACAGCGTTTTTCTATGTTTTTGCAAGTTTAAAACAGCAATTTTATCGTCATTTCTCATAAATCGCCGTTTCGCACGAAAGAAACTTGAATTTGTCACTTTGAATAGTTAAAAAACAGCGTTTTTCTATGTTTTTGCAAGTTTAAAACAGCAATTTTTACGTCATCTCATAAACCGCCGTTTCACACGAAAGAAACATGAATTTGTCAGTTTGAATAGTTCAAAACAGCGTTTTTTCTATGTTTTTGCAAGTTTAAAACAGCAATTTTTACGTCATCTCATAAACCGCCGTTTCACACGAAAGAAACATTAATTTGTCAGTTTGAATAGTTCAAAACAGCGTTTTTCTATGTTTTTGCAAGTTTAAAACAGCAATTTTTACGTCATCTCATAATCGCCGTTTCACACGAAAGAAACATGAATTTGTTATTTTGAATAGTTCAAAACAGCGTTTTTCTATGTTTTTGCAAGTTTAAAACAGCAATTTTATCGTCATTTCTAATAAATCGCCGTTTCACACGAAAGAAACTTGAATTTATCAGTTTGAATAGTTAAAAACAGCGTTTTTCTATGTTTTTGCAAGTTTAAAACAGCAATTTTATCGTCATTTCTCATAAATCGCCGTTTCGCACGAAAGAAACATGAATTTATCAATTTGAATAGTTGAAAACAGCGTTTTTCTATGTTTTTGCAAGTTTAAAACAGCAATTTTATCGTCATTTCTCATAAATCGCCGTTTCGCACGAAAGAAACATGAATTTATCAGTTTGAATAGTTAAAAACAGCGTTTTTCTATGTTTTTGCAAGTTTAAAACAGCATTTTTATCGTCATTTCTCATAAAATCGCCGTTTCACACGAAAGAAACATGAATTAATCAGTTTGAATAGTTAAAAACAGCGTTTTTCTATGTTTTTGCAAGTTTAAAACAGCAATTTTATCGTCATTTCTCATAAATCGCCGTTTCACACGAAGAAACATGAATTTGTCAGTTTGAATAGTTCAAAACAGCGTTTTTCTATGTTTTTGCAAGTTTAAAACAGCAATTTTATCGTCATTTCTCATAAATCGCCGTTTCGCACGAAAGAAACATGAATATATCAGTTTGAATAGTTGAAAACAGCGTTTTTCTATGTTTTTGCAAGTTTAAAACAGCAATTTTATCGTCATTTCTCATAAATCGCCGTTTCGCACAAAAGAAACATGAATTTATCAGTTTGAATAGTTAAAAACAGCGTTTTTCTATGTTTTTGCAAGTTTAAAACAGCACATTTATCGTCATTTCTCATAAATCGCCGTTTCACACGAAAGAAACATGAATTTATCAGTTTGAATAGTTAAAAACAGCGTTTTTCTATGTTTTTGCAAGTTTAAAACAGCAATTTTATCGTCATTTCTCATAAATCGCCGTTTCGCACGAAAGAAACATGATTTGTCAGTTTGAATAGTTCAAAACAGCGTTTTTCTATGTTTTTGCAAGTTTAAAACAGCAATTTTTATCGTCATTTCTCATAAATCGCCGTTTCGCACGAAAGAAACATGAATTTATCAGTTTGAATAGTTAAAAACAGCGTTTTTCTATGTTTTTGCAAGTTTAAAACAGCAATTTTATCGTCATTTCTCATAAATCGCCGTTTCACACGAAAGAAACCTGAATTTATCAGTTTGAATAGTTAAAAACAGCGTTTTTCTATGTTTTTGCAAGTTTAAAACAGCAATTTTATCGTCATTTCTCATAAATCGCCGTTTCGCACGAAAGAAACTTGAATTTTTCAGTTTGAATAGTTAAAAACAGCGTTTTTCTATGTTTTTGCAAGTTTAAAACAGCAATTTTTACGTCATCTCATAAACCGCCGTTTCACACGAAAGAAACATGAATTTGTCAGTTTGAATAGTTCAAAACAGCGTTTTTCTATGTTTTTGCAAGTTTAAAACAGCAATTTTTACGTCATCTCATAAACCGCCGTTTCACACGAAAGAAACATTAATTTGTCAGTTTGAATAGTTCAAAACAGCGTTTTTCTAGGTTTTTGCAAGTTTAAAACAGCAATTTTATCGTCATTTCTCATAAATCGCCGTTTCGCACGAAAGAAACATGAATTTGTCAGTTTGAATAGTTCAAAAACAGCGTTTTTCTATGTTTTTGCAAGTTTAAAACAGCAATTTTATCGTCATTTCTCATAAATCGCCGTTTCGCACGAAATAAACATGAATTTGTCAGTTTGAATAGTTCAAAACAGCGTGTTTCTATGTTTTTGCAAGTTTAAAACAGCAATTTTATCGTCATTTCTCATAAATCGCCGTTTCGCACGAAAGAAACATGAATATATCAGTTTGAATAGTTGAAAACAGCGTTTTTCTATGTTTTTGCAAGTTTAAAACAGCAATTTTATCGTCATTTCTCATAAATCGCCGTTTCGCACGAAAGAAACATGAATTTGTCAGTTTGAATAGTTCAAAACAGCGTTTTTCTATGTTTTTGCAAGTTTAAACAGCATTTTTATCGTCATTTCTCATAAATCGCCGTTTCACACGAAAGAAACATGAATTTATCAGTTTGAATAGTTAAAAACAGCGTTTTTCTATGTTTTTGCAAGTTTAAAACAGCAATTTTATCGTCATTTCTCATAAATCGCCGTTTCGCACGAAAGAAACATGAATTTATCAGTTTGAATAGTTAAAAAAAGCGTTTTTCTATGTTTTTGCAAGTTTAAAACAGCATTTTTATCGTCATTTCTCATAAATCGCCGTTTTGCACGAAAGAAACATGAATATATCAGTTTGAATAGTTGAAAACAGCGTTTTTCTATGTTTTTGCAAGTTTAAAACAGCAATTTTATCGTCATTTCTCATAAATCGCCGTTTCGCACGAAAGAAACATGAATTTATCAGTTTGAATAGTTAAAAACAGCGTTTTTCTATGTTTTTGCAAGTTTAAAACAGCAGTTTTATCGTCATTTCTCATAAATCGCCGTTTCACACGAAAGAAACATGAATTTATCAGTTTGAATAGATAAAAACAAACGTTTTTCTATGTTTTTGTAAGTTTAAAACAGCAATTTTATCGTCATTTCTCATAAATCACCGTTTCGCACGAAAGAAACATGAATTTGTCAGTTTGAATAGTTCAAAACAGCGTTTTTCTATGTTTTTGCAAGTTTAAAACAGCAATTTTTATCGTCATTTCTCATAAATCGCCGTTTCACACGAAAGAAACATGAATTTATCAGTTTGAATAGTTAAAAACAGCGTTTTTCTATGTTTTTGCAAGTTTAAAACAGCAATTTTATCGTCATTTCTCATAAATCGCCGTTTCGCACGAAAGAAACATGAATTTGTCAGTTTGAATAGTTAAAAACAGCGTTTTTCTATGTTTTTGCAAGTTTAAAACAGCAATTTTATCGTCATTTCTCATAAATCGCCGTTTCACACGAAAGAAACTTGAATATATCAGTTTGAATAGTTGAAAACAGCGTTTTTCTATGTTTTTGCAAGTTTAAAACAGCAATTTTATCATCATTTCTCATAAATCGCCGTTTCGCACGAAAGAAACATGAATTTATCAGTTTGAATTGTTAAAAACAGCGTTTTTCTATGTTTTTGCAAGTTTAAAACAGCATTTTTATCGTCATTTCTCATAAATCGCCGTTTCACACGAAAGAAACATGAATTTATCAGTTTGAATAGTTAAAAACAGCGTTTTTCTATGTTTTTGCAAGTTTAAAACAGCAATTTTATCATCATTTCTCATAAATCGCCGTTTCGCACGAAAGAAACATGAATTTGTCAGTTTGAATAGTTCAAAACAGCGTTTTTCTATGTTTTTGCAAGTTTAAAACAGCAATTTTTACGTCATCTCATAAACCGCCGTTTCACACGAAAGAAACATGAATTTGTCATTTTGAATAGTTCAAAACAGCGTTTTTCTATGTTTTTGCAAGTTTAAAACAGCAATTTTATCGTCATTTCTCATAAATCGCCGTTTCGCACGAAAGAAACATGAATTTGTCAGTTTGAATAGTTAAAAACAGCGTTTTTCTATGTTTTTGCAAGTTTAAAACAGCAATTTTATCGTCATTTCTCATAAATCGCCGTTTCACACGAAAGAAACCTGAATTTATCAGTTTGAATAGTTAAAAACAGCGTTTTTCTATGTTTTTGCAAGTTTAAAACAGCAATTTTATCGTCATTTCTCATAAATCGCCGTTTCGCACGAAAGAAACTTGAATTTTTCAGTTTGAATAGTTAAAAACAGCGTTTTTCTATGTTTTTGCAAGTTTAAAACAGCAATTTTTACGTCATCTCATAAACCGCCGTTTCACACGAAAGAAACATGAATTTGTCAGTTTGAATAGTTCAAAACAGCGTTTTTCTATGTTTTTGCAAGTTTAAAACAGCAATTTTTACGTCATCTCATAAACCGCCGTTTCACACGAAAGAAACATTAATTTGTCAGTTTGAATAGTTCAAAACAGCGTTTTTCTATGTTTTTGCAAGTTTAAAACAGCAATTTTATCGTCATTTCTCATAAATCGCCGTTTCGCACGAAAGAAACATGAATTTGTCAGTTTGAATAGTTCAAAACAGCGTTTTTCTATGTTTTTGCAAGTTTAAAACAGCAATTTTATCGTCATTTCTCATAAGTCGCCGTTTCGCACGAAATAAACATGAATTTGTCAGTTTGAATAGTTCAAAACAGCGTGTTTCTATGTTTTTGCAAGTTTAAAACAGCAATTTTATCGTCATTTCTCATAAATCGCCGTTTCGCACGAAAGAAACATGAATATATCAGTTTGAATAGTTGAAAACAGCGTTTTTCTATGTTTTTGCAAGTTTAAAACAGCAATTTTATCGTCATTTCTCATAAATCGCCGTTTCGCACGAAAGAAACATGAATTTGTCAGTTTGAATAGTTCAAAACAGCGTTTTTCTATGTTTTTGCAAGTTTAAAACAGCAATTTTTATCGTCATTTCTCATAAATCGCCGTTTCACACGAAAGAAACATGAATTTATCAGTTTGAATAGTTAAAAACAGCGTTTTTCTATGTTTTTGCAAGTTTAAAACAGCAATTTTATCGTCATTTCTCATAAATCGCCGTTTCGCACGAAAGAAACATGAATTTATCAGTTTGAATAGTTAAAAAAAGCGTTTTTCTATGTTTTTGCAAGTTTAAAACAGCATTTTTATCGTCATTTCTCATAAATCGCCGTTTCACACGAAAGAAACATGAATTTATCAGTTTGAATAGTTAAAAACAGCGTTTTTCTATGTTTTTGCAAGTTTAAAACAGCAATTTTATCGTCATTTCTCATAAATCGCCGTTTCGCACGAAAGAAACATGAATTTGTCAGTTTGAATAGTTCAAAACAGCGTTTTTCTATGTTTTTGCAAGTTTAAAACAGCAATTTTATCGTCATTTCTCATAAATCGCCGTTTCGCACAAAAGAAACATGAATATATCAGTTTGAATAGTTGAAAACAGCGTTTTTCTATGTTTTTGCAAGTTTAAAACAGCAATTTTATCGTCATTTCTCATAAATCGCCGTTTCGCACGAAAGAAACATGAATTTGTCAGTTTGAATAGTTCAAAACAGCGTTTTTCTATGTTTTTGCAAGTTTAAAACAGCAATTTTTACGTCATCTCATAAACCGCCGTTTCACACGAAAGAAACATGAATTTGTCATTTTGAATAGTTCAAAACAGCGTTTTTCTATGTTTTTGCAAGTTTAAAACAGCAATTTTATCGTCATTTCTCATAAATCGCCGTTTCGCACGAAAGAAACATGAATTTGTCAGTTTGAATAGTTAAAAACAGCGTTTTTCTATGTTTTTGCAAGTTTAAAACAGCAATTTTATCGTCATTTCTCATAAATCGCCGTTTCACACGAAAGAAACCTGAATTTATCAGTTTGAATATCTAAAAACAGCGTTTTTCTATGTTTTTGCAAGTTTAAAACGGCAATTTTATCGTCATTTCTCATAAATCGCCGTTCCGCACGAAAGAAACTTGAATTTGTCAGTTTGAATAGTTAAAAACAGCGTTTTTCTATGTTTTTGCAAGTTTAAAACAGCAATTTTTACGTCATCTCATAAACCGCCGTTTCACACGAAAGAAACATGAATTTGTCAGTTTGAATAGTTCAAAACAGCGTTTTTCTATGTTTTTGCAAGTTTAAAACAGCAATTTTTACGTCATCTCATAAACCGCCGTTTCACACGAAAGAAACATTAATTTGTCAGTTTGAATAGTTCAAAACAGCGTTTTTCTATGTTTTTGCAAGTTTAAAACAGCAATTTTATCGTCATTTCTCATAAATCGCCGTTTCGCACGAAAGAAACATGAATTTGTCAGTTTGAATAGTTCAAAACAGCGTTTTTCTATGTTTTTGCAAGTTTAAAACAGCAATTTTATCGTCATTTCTCATAAATCGCCGTTTCGCACAAAATAAACATGAATTTGTCAGTTTGATAGTTCAAAACAGCGTTTTTCTATGTTTTTGCAAAGTTTAAAACAGCAATTTTATCGTCATTTCTCATAAATCGCCGTTTCGCACGAAAGAAACATGAATATATCAGTTTGAATAGTTGAAAACAGCGTTTTTCTATGTTTTTGCAAGTTTAAACAGCAATTTTATCGTCATTTCTCATAAATCGCCGTTTCGCACGAAAGAAACATGAATTTGTCAGTTTGAATAGTTCAAAACAGCGTTTTTCTATGTTTTTGCAAGTTTAAAACAGCAATTTTATCGTCATTTCTCATAAATCGCCGTTTCGCACGAAAGAAACATGAATTTGTCAGTTTGAATAGTTCAAAACAGCGTTTTTCTATGTTTTTGCAAGTTTAAAACAGCAATTTTTACGTCATCTCATAAACCGCCATTTCACACGAAAGAAACATAAATTTGTCATTTTGAATAGTTCAAAACAGCGTTTTTCTATGTTTTTGCAAGTTTAAAACAGCAATTTTATCGTCATTTCTCATAAATCGCCGTTTCGCACGAAAGAAACATGAATTTGTCAGTTTGAATAGTTAAAAACAGCGTTTTTCTATGTTTTTGCAAGTTTAAAACAGCAATTTTTACGTCATCTCATAAACCGCCGTTTCACACGAAAGAAACATGAATTTGTCAGTTTGAATAGTTCAAAACAGCGTTTTTCTATGTTTTTGCAAGTTTAAAACAGCAATTTTTACGTCATCTCATAAACCGCCGTTTCACACGAAAGAAACATTAATTTGTCAGTTTGAATAGTTCAAAACAGCGTTTTTCTATGTTTTTGCAAGTTTAAAACAGCAATTTTATCGTCATTTCTCATAAATCGCCGTTTCGCACGAAAGAAACATGAATTTGTCAGTTTGAATAGTTCAAAACAGCGTTTTTCTATGTTTTTGCAAGTTTAAAACAGCAATTTTATCGTCATTTCTCATAAATCGCCGTTTCGCACAAAATAAACATGAATTTGTCAGTTTGATAGTTCAAAACAGCGTTTTTCTATGTTTTTGCAAAGTTTAAAACAGCAATTTTATCGTCATTTCTCATAAATCGCCGTTTCGCACGAAAGAAACATGAATATATCAGTTTGAATAGTTGAAAACAGCGTTTTTCTATGTTTTTGCAAGTTTAAACAGCAATTTTATCGTCATTTCTCATAAATCGCCGTTTCGCACGAAAGAAACATGAATTTGTCAGTTTGAATAGTTCAAAACAGCGTTTTTCTATGTTTTTGCAAGTTTAAAACAGCAATTTTATCGTCATTTCTCATAAATCGCCGTTTCGCACGAAAGAAACATGAATTTGTCAGTTTGAATAGTTCAAAACAGCGTTTTTCTATGTTTTTGCAAGTTTAAAACAGCAATTTTTACGTCATCTCATAAACCGCCATTTCACACGAAAGAAACATAAATTTGTCATTTTGAATAGTTCAAAACAGCGTTTTTCTATGTTTTTGCAAGTTTAAAACAGCAATTTTATCGTCATTTCTCATAAATCGCCGTTTCGCACGAAAGAAACATGAATTTGTCAGTTTGAATAGTTAAAAACAGCGTTTTTCTATGTTTTTGCAAGTTTAAAACAGCAATTTTATCGTCATTTCTCATAAATCGCCGTTTCACACGAAAGAAACCTGAATTTATCAGTTTGAATAGTTAAAAACAGCGTTTTTCTATGTTTTTGCAAGTTTAAAACAGCAATTTTATCGTCATTTCTCATAAATCGCCGTTTCGCACGAAAGAAACTTGAATTTGTCAGTTTGAATAGTTAAAAACAGCGTTTTTCTATGTTTTTGCAAGTTTAAAACAGCAATTTTTACGTCATCTCATAAACCGCCGTTTCACACGAAAGAAACATGAATTTGTCAGTTTGAATAGTTCAAAACAGCGTTTTTCTATGTTTTTGCAAGTTTAAAACAGCAATTTTTACGTCATCTCATAAACCGCCGTTTCACACGAAAGAAACATTAATTTGTCAGTTTGAATAGTTCAAAACAGCGTTTTTCTATGTTTTTGCAAGTTTAAAACAGCAATTTTATCGTCATTTCTCATAAATCGCCGTTTCGCACGAAAGAAACATGAATTTGTCAGTTTGAATAGTTCAAAACAGCGTTTTTCTATGTTTTTGCAAGTTTAAAACAGCAATTTTATCGTCATTTCTCATAAATCGCCGTTTCGCACAAAATAAACATGAATTTGTCAGTTTGATAGTTCAAAACAGCGTTTTTCTATGTTTTTGCAAAGTTTAAATCAGCAATTTTATCGTCATTTCTCATAAATCGCCGTTTCGCACGAAAGAAACATGAATATATCAGTTTGAATAGTTGAAAACAGCGTTTTTCTATGTTTTTGCAAGTTTAAACAGCAATTTTATCGTCATTTCTCATAAATCGCCGTTTCGCACGAAAGAAACATGAATTTGTCAGTTTGAATAGTTCAAAACAGCGTTTTTCTATGTTTTTGCAAGTTTAAAACAGCAATTTTATCGTCATTTCTCATAAATCGCCGTTTCGCATGAAAGAAACATGAATATATCAGTTTGAATAGTTGAAAACAGCGTGTTTCTATGTTTTTGCAAGTTTAAAACAGCAATTTTATCGTCATTTCTCATAAATCGCCGTTTCGCACGAAAGAAACATGAATTTATCAGTTTGAATAGTTAAAAACAGCGTTTTTCTATGTTTTTGCAAGTTTAAAACAGCATTTTTATCGTCATTTCTCATAAATCGCCGTTTCACACGAAAGAAACATGAATTTATCAGTTTGAATAGTAAAAAACAGCGTTTTTCTATGTTTTTGCAAGTTTAAAACAGCAATTTTATCGTCATTTCTCATAAATCGCCGTTTCGCACGAAAGAAACATGAATTTGTCAGTATGAATAGTTCAAAACAGCGTTTTTCTATGTTTTTGCAAGTTTAAAACAGCAATTTTTACGTCATCTCATAAACCGCCGTTTCACACGAAAGAAACATGAATTTGTCATTTTGAATAGTTCAAAACAGCGTTTTTCTATGTTTTTGCAAGTTTAAAACAGCAATTTTATCGTCATTTCTCATAAATCGCCGTTTCGCACGAAAGAAACATGAATTTGTCAGTTTGAATAGTTAAAAACAGCGTTTTTCTATGTTTTTGCAAGTTTAAAACAGCAATTTTATCGTCATTTCTCATAAATCGCCGTTTTACACGAAAGAAACCTGAATTTATCAGTTTGAATAGTTAAAAACAGCGTTTTTCTATGTTTTTGCAAGTTTAAAACAGCAATTTTATCGTCATTTCTCATAAATCGCCGTTTCGCACGAAAGAAACTTGAATTTGTCACTTTGAATAGTTAAAAACAGCGTTTTTCTATGTTTTTGCAAGTTTAAAACAGCAATTTTTACGTCATCTCATAAACCGCCGTTTCACACGAAAGAAACATGAATTTGTCAGTTTGAATAGTTCAAAACAGCGTTTTTCTATGTTTTTGCAAGTTTAAAACAGCAATTTTTACGTCATCTCATAAACCGCCGTTTCACACGAAAGAAACATTAATTTGTCAGTTTGAATAGTTCAAAACAGCGTTTTTCTATGTTTTTGCAAGTTTAAAACAGCAATTTTTACGTCATCTCATAAATCGCCGTTTCACACGAAAGAAACATGAATTTGTTATTTTGAATAGTTCAAAACAGCGTTTTTCTATGTTTTTGCAAGTTTAAAACAGCAATTTTATCGTCATTTCTAATAAATCGCCGTTTCACACGAAAGAAACTTGAATTTATCAGTTTGAATAGTTAAAAACAGCGTTTTTCTATGTTTTTGCAAGTTTAAAACAGCAATTTTATCGTCATTTCTCATAAATCGCCGTTTCGCACGAAAGAAACATGAATTTATCAATTTGAATAGTTGAAAACAGCGTTTTTCTATGTTTTTGTAAGTTTAAAACAGCAATTTTATCGTCATTTCTCATAAATCGCCGTTTCGCACGAAAGAAACATGAATTTATCAGTTTGAATATTTAAAAACAGCGTTTTTCTATGTTTTTGCAAGTTTAAAACAGCAATTTTATCGTCATTTCTCATAAATCGCCGTTTCGAACGAAAGAAACATGAATTTGTCAGTTTGAATAGTTCAAAACAGCGTTTTTCTATGTTTTTGCAAGTTTAAAACAGCAATTTTATCGTCATTTCTTATAAATCGCCGTTTCGCACGAAAGAAACATGAATTTGTCAGTTTGAATAGTTCAAAACAGCGTTTTTCTATGTTTTTGCAAGTTTAAAACAGCAATTTTATCGTCATTTCTCATAAATCGCCGTTTCGCACGAAAGAAACATGAATTTGTCAGTTTGAATAGTTAAAAACAGCGTATTTCTATGTTTTTGCAAGTTTAAAACAGCAATTTTATCGTCATTTCTCATAAATCGCCGTTTCACACGAAAGAAACCTGAATTTATCAGTTTGAATAGTTAAAAACAGCGTTTTTCTATGTTTTTGCAAGTTTAAAACAGCAATTTTATCGTCATTTCTCATAAATCGCCGTTTCGCACGAAAGAAACTTGAATTTGTCACTTTGAATAGTTAAAAACAGCGTTTTTCTATGTTTTTGCAAGTTTAAAACAGCAATTTTTACGTCATCTCATAAACCGCCGTTTCACACGAAAGAAACATGAATTTGTCAGTTTGAATAGTTCAAAACAGCGTTTTTCTATGTTTTTGCAAGTTTAAAACAGCAATTTTTACGTCATCTCATAAACCGCCGTTTCACACGAAAGAAACATGAATTTGTCATTTTGAATAGTTCAAAACAGCGTTTTTCTTTGTTTTTGCAAATTTAAAACAGCAATTTTATCGTCATTTCTCATAAATCGCCGGTTCGCACGAAAGAAACATGAATTTGTCAGTTTGAATAGTTCAAAACAGCGTTTTTCTATGTTTTTGCAAGTTTAAAACAGCAATTTTATCGTCATTTCTCATAAATCGCCGTTTCGCACGAAAGAAACATGAATTTGTCAGTTTGAATAGTTCAAAACAGCGTTTTTCTATGTTTTTGCAAGTTTAAAACAGCAATTTTATCGTCATTTCTCATAAATCGCCGTTTCGCACGAAAGAAACATGAATATATCAGTTTGAATAGTTGAAAACAGCGTTTTTCTATGTTTTTGCAAGTTTAAAACAGAAATTTTATCGTCATTTCTCATAAATCGCCGTTTCGCACGAAAGAAACATGAATTTATCAGTTTGAATAGTTAAAAACAGCGTTTTTCTATGTTTTTGCAAGTTTAAAACAGCATTTTTATCGTCATTTCTCATAAATCGCCGTTTCACACGAAAGAAACATGAATTTATCAGTTTGAATAGTTAAAAACAGCGTTTTTCTATGTTTTTGCAAGTTTAAAACAGCAATTTTATCGTCATTTCTCATAAATCGCCGTTTCGCACGAAAGAAACATGAATTTGTCAGTTTGAATAGTTCAAATCAGCGTTTTTCTATGTTTTTGCAAGTTTAAAACAGCAATTTTATCGTCATTTCTCATAAATCGCCGTTTCGCACGAAAGAAACATGAATTTGTCATTTTGAATAGTTTAAAACAGCGTTTTTCTATGTTTTTGCAAGTTTAAAACAGCAATTTTATCGTCATTTCTCATAAATCGCCGTTTCGCACGAAAGAAACATGAATTTGTCAGTTTGAATAGTTAAAAACAGCGTTTTTCTATGTTTTTGCAAGTTTAAAACAGCAATTTTATCGTCATTTCTCATAAATCGCCGTTTCACACGAAAGATACCTGAATTTATCAGTTTGAATAGTTAAAAACAGCGTTTTTCTATGTTTTTGCAAGTTTAAAACAGCAATTTTATCGTCATTTCTCATAAATCGCCGTTTCGCACGAAAGAAACATGAATATATCAGTTTGAATAGTTGAAAACAGCGTTTTTCTATGTTTTTGCAAGTTTAAAACAGCAATTTTTACGTCATTTCTCATAAATCGCCGTTTCGCACGAAAGAAACATGAATTTATCAGTTTGAATAGTTAAAAACAGCGTTTTTCTATGTTTTTGCAAGTTTAAAACAGCAATTTTATTGTCATTTCTCATAAATCGCCGTTTCGCACGAAAGAAACATGAATTTGTCAGTTTGAATAGTTCAAAACAGCGTTTTTCTATGTTTTTGCAAGTTTAAAACAGCAATTTTTACGTCATCTCATAAACCGCCGTTTCACACGAAAGAAACATGAATTTGTCATTTTGAATAGTTTAAAACAGCGTTTTTCTATGTTTTTGCAAGTTTAAAACAGCAATTTTATCGTCATTTCTCATAAATCGCCGTTTCGCACGAAAGAAACATGAATTTGTCAGTTTGAATAGTTAAAAACAGCGTTTTTCTATGTTTTTGCAAGTTTAAAACAGCAATTTTATCGTCATTTCTCATAAATCGCCGTTTCACACGAAAGATACCTGAATTTGTCAGTTTGAATAGTTCAAAACAGCGTTTTTCTATGTTTTTTCATGTTTAAAACAGCAATTTTATCGTCATTTCTCATAAATCGCCGTTTCACACGAAAGAAACATGAATTTATCAGTTTGAATAGTTCAAAACAGCGTTTTTCTATGTTTTTGCAAGTTTAAAACAGCAGTTTTATCGTGATTTCACAAAAATCCACCGTTTCGAACGAAAGAAACCTGAATTTATCAGTTTGAATAGTTAAAAACAGCGTTTTTCTATGTTTTTGCAAGTTTAAAACAGCAATTTTATCGTCATTTCTCATAAATCGCCGTTTCACACGAAAGAAACATGAATTTATCAGTTTGAATAGTTAAAAACAGCGTTTTTCTATGTTTTTGCAAGTTTAAAACAGCAATTTTATCGTCATTTCTCATAAATCGCCGTTTCACACGAAAGAAACATGAATTTGTCAGTTTGAATAGTTCAAAACAGCGTTTTTCTATGTTTTTGCAAGTTTAAAACAGCCATTTTATCGTCATTTCTCATAAATCGCCGTTTCACACGAAAGAAACATGAATTTGTCAGTTTGAATAGTTCAAAACAGCGTTTTTCTATGTTTTTTCATGTTTAAAACAGCAATTTTATTGTCATTTCTCATAAATCGCCGTTTCACACGAAAGAAACATGAATTTGTCAGTTTGAATAGTTAAAAACAGCGTTTTTCTATGTTTTTGCAAGTTTAAAACAGCAATTTTATCGTCATTTCTCATAAATCGCCGTTTCACACGAAAGAAACATGAATTTGTCAGTTTGAATAGTTCAAAACAGCGTTTTTCTATGTTTTTGCAAGTTTAAAACAGCAATTTTATCGTCATTTCTCATAAATCGCCGTTTCACACGAAAGAAACATGAATTTATCAGTTTAAATAGTTCAAAACAGCGTTTTTCTATGTTTTTGCAAGTTTAAAACAGCAGTTTTATCGTGATTTCACAAAAATCCACCGTTTCGAACGAAAGAAACCTGAATTTATCAGTTTGAATAGTTAAAAACAGCGTTTTTCTATGTTTTTGCAAGTTTAAAACAGCAATTTTATCGTCATTTCTCATAAATCGCCGTTTCACACGAAAGAAACATGAATTTGTCAGTTAGAATAGTTCAAAACAGCGTTTTTCTATGTTTTTGCAAGTTTAAACCAGCAATTTTATCGTCATTTCTCATAAATCGCCGTTTCACACGAAAGAAACATGAATTTATCAGTTTGAATAGTTCAAAACAGCGTTTTTCTATGTTTTTGCAAGTTTAAAACAGCAGTTTTATCGTGATTTCACAAAAATCTACCGTTTCGAACGAAAGAAACCTGAATTTATCAGTTTGAATAGTTAAAAACAGCGTTTTTCTATGTTTTTGCAAGTTTAAAACAGCAATTTTATCGTCATTTCTCATAAATCGCCGTTTCACACGAAAGAAACATGAATTTGTCAGTTTGAATAGTTCAAAACAGCGTTTTTCTATGTTTTTTCATGTTTAAAACAGCAATTTTATCGTCATTTCTCATAAATCGCCGTTTCACACGAAAGAAACATGAATTTATCAGTTTGAATAGTTCAAAACAGCGTTTTTCTATGTTTTTGCAAGTTTGAAACAGCAGTTTTATCGTGATTTCACAAAAATCCACCGTTTCGAACGAAAGAAACCTGAATTTATCAGTTTGAATAGTTAAAAACAGCGTTTTTCTATGTTTTTGCAAGTTTAAAGCCGCAATTTTATCGTCATTTCTCATAAATCGCCGTTTCACACGAAAGAAACATGAATTTGTCAGTTTGAATAGTTAAAAACAGCGTTTTTCTATGTTTTTGCAAGTTTAAAACAGCAATTTTATCGTCATTTCTCATAAATCGCCGTTTCACACGAAAGAAACATGAATTTGTCAGTTTGAATAGTTCAAAACAGCGTTTTTCTATGTTTTTGCAAGTTTAAAACAGCCATTTTATCGTCATTTCTCATAAATCGCCGTTTCACACGAAAGAAACATGAATTTGTCAGTTTGAATAGTTCAAAACAGCGTTTTTCTATGTTTTTTCATGTTTAAAACAGCAATTTTATTGTCATTTCTCATAAATCGCCGTTTCACACGAAAGAAACATGAATTTGTCAGTTTGAATAGTTAAAAACAGCGTTTTTCTATGTTTTTGCAAGTTTAAAACAGCAATTTTATCGTCATTTCTCATAAATCGCCGTTTCACACGAAAGAAACATGAATTTGTCAGTTTGAATAGTTCAAAACAGCGTTTTTCTATGTTTTTGCAAGTTTAAAACAGCAATTTTATCGTCATTTCTCATAAATCGCCGTTTCACACGAAAGAAACATGAATTTATCAGTTTGAATAGTTCAAAACAGCGTTTTGCTATGTTTTTGCAAGTTTAAAACAGCAGTTTTATCGTGATTTCACAAAAATCCACCGTTTCGAACGAAAGAAACCTGAATTTATCAGTTTGAATAGTTAAAAACAGCGTTTTTCTATGTTTTTGCAAGTTTAAAACAGCAATTTTATCGTCATTTCTCATAAATCGCCGTTTCACACGAAAGAAACATGAATTTGTCAGTTAGAATAGTTCAAAACAGCGTTTTTCTATGTTTTTGCAAGTTTAAAACAGCAATTTTATCGTCATTTCTCATAAATCGCCGTTTCACACGAAAGAAACATGAATTTATCAGTTTGAATAGTTAAAAACTGCGTTTTTCTATGTTTTTGCAAGTTTAAAACAGCAATATTTTCGTCATTTCTTATAAATCGCCGTTTCACACGAAAGAAACATGCATTTATCAGTTTGAATAGTTAAAAACAGCGTTTTTCTATGTTTTTGCAAGTTTAAAACAGCAATTTTATCGTCATTTCTCATAAATCGCCGTTTCACACGAAAGAAACCTGAATTTATCAGTTTGAATATTTAAAAACAGTGTTTTTCTATGTTTTTGCAAGTTTAAAACAGCAATTTTATCGTCATTTCTCATAAATCGCCGTTTCACACGAAAGAAACATGAATTTATCAGTTTGAATAGTTCAAAACAGCGTTTTTCTATGTTTTTGCAAGTTTAAAACAGCAGTTTTATCGTGATTTCACAAAAATCTACCGTTTCGAACGAAAGAAACCTGAATTTATCAGTTTGAATAGTTAAAAACAGCGTTTTTCTATGTTTTTGCAAGTTTAAAACAGCAATTTTATCGTCATTTCTCATAAATCGCCGTTTCACACGAAAGAAACATGAATTTGTCAGTTTGAATAGTTCAAAACAGCGTTTTTCTATGTTTTTTCATGTTTAAAACAGCAATTTTATCGTCATTTCTCATAAATCGCCGTTTCACACGAAAGAAACATGAATTTATCAGTTTGAATAGTTCAAAACAGCGTTTTTCTATGTTTTTGCAAGTTTGAAACAGCAGTTTTATCGTGATTTCACAAAAATCCACCGTTTCGAACGAAAGAAACCTGAATTTATCAGTTTAAATAGTTAAAAACAGCGTTTTTCTATGTTTTTGCAAGTTTAAAGCCGCAATTTTATCGTCATTTCTCATAAATCGCCGTTTCACACGAAAGAAACATGAATTTGTCAGTTTGAATAGTTCAAAACAGCGTTTTTCTATGTTTTTGCAAGTTTAAAACAGCAATTTTATCGTCATTTCTCATAAATCGCCGTTTCACACGAAAGAAACATGAATTTGTCAGTTTGAATAGTTCAAAACAGCGTTTTTCTATGTTTTTTCATGTTTAAAACAGCAATTTTATCGTCATTTCTCATAAATCGCCGTTTCACACGAAAGAAACATGAATTTGTCAGTTTGAATAGTTGAAAACAGCGTTTTTCTATGTTTTTGCAAGTTTAAAACAGCAATTTTATCGTCATTTCTCATAAATCGCCGTTTCACACGAAAGAAACATGAATTTGTCAGTTTAAATAGTTCAAACCAGCGTTTTTCTATGTTTTTGCAAGTTTAAAACAGCAATTTTATCGTCATTTCTCATAAAACGCCGTTTCACACGAAAGAAACATGAATTTGTCAGTTTGAATAGTTAAAAACAGCGTTTTTCTATGTTTTTGCAAGTTTAAAACAGCAATTTTATCGTAATTTCTCATAAATCGCCGTTTCACACGAAAGAAACCTGAATTTATCAGTTTGAATAGTTAAAAACAGTGTTTTTCTATGTTTTTGCAAGTTTAAAACAGCAATTTTATCGTCATTTCTCATAAATCGCCGTTTCACACGAAAGTAACATGAATTTATCAGTTTGAATAGTTCAAAACAGCGTTTTTCTATGTTTTTGCAAGTTTAAAACAGCAGTTTTATCGTGATTTCACAAAATTCCACCGTTTCGAACGAAAGAAACCTGAATTTATCAGTTTGAATAGTTAAAAACAGCGTTTTTCTATGTTTTTGCAAGTTTAAAACAGCAATTTTATCGTCATTTCTCATAAATCGCCGTTTCACACGAAAGAAACATGAATTTGTCAGTTTTAATAGTTCAAAACAGCGTTTTTCTATGTTTTTTCATGTTTAAAACAGCAATTTTATCGTCATTTCTCATAAATCGCCGTTTCACACGAAAGAAACATGAATTTATCAGTTTGAATAGTTCAAAACAGCGTTTTTCTATGTTTTTGCAAGTTTAAAACAGCAGTTTTATCGTGATTTCACAAAAATCCACCGTTTCGAACGAAAGAAACCTGAATTTATCAGTTTGAATAGTTAAAAACAGCGTTTTTCTATGTTTTTGCAAGTTTAAAACAGCAATTTTATCGTCATTTCTCATAAATCGCCGTTTCACACGAAAGAAACATGAATTTATCAGTTTGAATAGTTAAAAACAGCGTTTTTCTATGTTTTTGCAAGTTTAAAACAGCAATTTTATCGTCATTTCTCATAAATCGCCGTTTCACACGAAAGAAACATGAATTTGTCAGTTTGAATAGTTCAAAACAGCGTTTTTCTATGTTTTTGCAAGTTTAAAACAGCAATTTTATCGTCATTTCTCATAAATCGCCGTTTCACACGAAAGAAACATGAATTTGTCAGTTTGAATAGTTCAAAACAGCGTTTTTCTATGTTTTTTCATGTTTAAAACAGCAATTTTATTGTCATTTCTCATAAATCGCCGTTTCACACGAAAGAAACATGAATTTGTCAGTTTGAATAGTTAAAAACAGCGTTTTTTTATGTTTTTGCAAGTTTAAAACAGCAATTTTATCGTCATTTCTCATAAATCGCCGTTTCACACGAAAGAAACATGAATTTGTCAGTTTGAATAGTTCAAAACAGCGTTTATCTATGTTTTTGCAAGTTTAAAACAGCAATTTTATCGTCATTTCTCATAAATCGCCGTTTCACACGAAAGAAACATGAATTTATCAGTTTGAATAGTTCAAAACAGCGTTTTTCTATGTTTTTGCAAGTTTAAAACAGCAGTTTTATCGTGATTTCACAAAAATCCACCGTTTCGAACGAAAGAAACCTGAATTTATCAGTTTGAATAGTTAAAAACAGCGTTTTTCTATGTTTTTGCAAGTTTAAAACAGCAATTTTATCGTCATTTCTCATAAATCGCCGTTTCACACGAAAGAAACATGAATTTGTCAGTTAGAATAGTTCAAAACAGCGTTTTTCTATGTTTTTGCAAGTTTAAAACAGCAATTTTATCGTCATTTCTCATAAATCGCCGTTTCACACGAAAGAAACATGAATTTATCAGTTTGAATAGTTAAAAACTGCGTTTTTCTATGTTTTTGCAAGTTTAAAACAGCAATATTATCGTCATTTCTTATAAATCGCCGTTTCACACGAAAGAAACATGCATTTATCAGTTTGAATAGTTAAAAACAGCGTTTTTCTATGTTTTTGCAAGTTTAAAACAGCAATTTTATCGTCATTTCTCATAAATCGCCGTTTCACACGAAAGAAACCTGAATTTATCAGTTTGAATAGTTAAAAACAGTGTTTTTCTATGTTTTTGCAAGTTTAAAACAGCAATTTTATCGTCATTTCTCATAAATCGCCGTTTCACACGAAAGAAACATGAATTTATCAGTTTGAATAGTTCAAAACAGCGTTTTTCTATGTTTTTGCAAGTTTAAAACAGCAGTTTTATCGTGATTTCACAAAAATCTACCGTTTCGAACGAAAGAAACCTGAATTTATCAGTTTGAATAGTTAAAAACAGCGTTTTTCTATGTTTTTGCAAGTTTAAAACAGCAATTTTATCGTCATTTCTCATAAATCGCCGTTTCACACGAAAGAAACATGAATTTGTCAGTTTGAATAGTTCAAAACAGCGTTTTTCTATGTTTTTTTATGTTTAAAACAGCAATTTTATCGTCATTTCTCATAAATCGCCGTTTCACACGAAAGAAACATGAATTTATCAGTTTGAATAGTTCAAAACAGCGTTTTTCTATGTTTTTGCAAGTTTGAAACAGCAGTTTTATCGTGATTTCACAAAAATCCACCGTTTCGAACGAAAGAAACCTGAATTTATCAGTTTGAATAGTTAAAAACAGCGTTTTTCTATGTTTTTGCAAGTTTAATACAGCAATTTTATCGTCATTTCTCATAAATCGCCGTTTCACACGAAAGAAACATGAATTTATCAGTTTGAATAGTTAAAAACAGCGTTTTTCTATGTTTTTGCAAGTTTAAAACAGCAATTTTATCGTCATTTCTCATAAATCGCAGTTTCACACGAAAGAAACATGAATTTGTCAGTTGGAATAGTTCAAAACAGCGTTTTTCTCTGTTTTTGCAAGTTTAAAACAGCAATTTTATCGTCATTTCTCATAAATCGCCGTTTCACACGAAAGAAACATGAATTTGTCAGTTTGAATAGTTCAAAACAGCGTTTTTCTATGTTTTTTCATGTTTATAACAGCAATTTTATTGTCATTTCTCATAAATCGCCGTTTCACACGAAAGAAACATGAATTTGTCAGTTTGAATAGTTAAAAACAGCGTTTTTCTATGTTTTTGCAAGTTTAAACAGCAATTTTATCGTCATTTCTCATAAATCGCCGTTTCACACGAAAGAAACATAAATTTGTCAGTTTGAATAGTTCAAAACAGCGTTTTTCTATGTTTTTGCAAGTTTAAAACAGCAATTTTATCGTCATTTCTCATAAATCGCCGTTTCACACGAAAGAAACATGAATTTATCAGTTTGAATAGTTCAAAACAGCGTTTTTCTATGTTTTTGCAAGTTTAAAAACAGCAGTTTTATCGTGATTTCACAAAAATCCACCGTTTCGAACGAAAGAAACCTGAATTTGTCAGTTTGAATAGTTAAAAACAGCGTTTTTCTATGTTTTTGCAAGTTTAAAACAGCAATTTTATCGTCATTTCTCATAAATCGCCGTTTCACACGAAAGAAACATGAATTTATCAGTTTGAATAGTTAAAAACAGCGTTTTTCTATGTTTTTGCAAGTTTAAAACAGCAATTTTATCGTCATTTCTCATAAATCGCCGTTTCACACGAAAGAAACATGAATTTGTCAGTTTGAATAGTTCAAAACAGCGTTTTTCTATGTTTTTGCAAGTTTAAAACAGCAATTTTATCGTCATTTCTCATAAATCGCCGTTTCACACGAAAGAAACATGAATTTGTCAGTTTGAATAGTTCAAAACAGCGTTTTTCTATGTTTTTTCATGTTTAAAACAGCAATTTTATTGTCATTTCTCATAAATCGCCGTTTCACACGAAAGAAACATGAATTTGTAAGTTTGAATAGTTAAAAACAGCGTTTTTCTATGTTTTTGCAAGTTTAACACAGCAATTTTATCGTCATTTCTCATAAATCGCCGTTTCACACGAAAGAAACATGAATTTGTCAGTTTGAATAGTTCAAAACAGCGTTTTTCTATGTTTTTGCAAGTTTAAAACAGCAATTTTATCGTCATTTCTCATAAATCGCCGTTTCACACGAAAGAAACATGAATTTATCAGTTTGAATAGTTCAAAACAGCGTTTTTTCTATGTTTTTGCAAGTTTAAAACAGCAGTTTTATCGTGATTTCACAAAAATCCACCGTTTCGAACGAAAGAAACCTGAATTTATCAGTTTGAATAGTTAAAAACAGCGTTTTTCTATGTTTTTGCAAGTTTAAAACAGCAATTTTATCGTCATTTCTCATAAATCGCCGTTTCACACGAAAGAAACATGAATTTATCAGTTTGAATAGTTAAAAACAGCGTTTTTCTATGTTTTTGCGAGTTTAAAACAGCAATTTTATCGTCATTTCTCATAAATCGCCGTTTCACACGAACGAAACATGAATTTGTCAGTTTGAATAGTTCAAAACAGCGTTTTTCTATGTTTTTGCAAGTTTAAAACAGCAATTTTATTGTCATTTCTCATAAATCGCCGTTTCACACGAAAGAAACATGAATTTGTCAGTTTGAATAGTTAAAAACAGCGTTTTTCTATGTTTTTGCAAGTTTAAAACAGCAATTTTATCGTCATTTCTCATAAATCGCCGTTTCACACGAAAGAAACATGAATTTGTCAGTTTGAATAGTTCAAAACAGCGTTTTTCTATGTTTTTGCAAGTTTAAAACAGCAATTTTATCGTCATTTCTCATAAATCGCCGTTTCACACGAAAGAAACATGAATTTGTCAGTTTGAATAGTTCAAAACAGCGTTTTTCTATGTTTTTTCATGTTTAAAACAGCAATTTTATCGTCATTTCTCATAAATCGCCGTTTCACACGAAAGAAACATGAATTTGTCAGTTTGAATAGTTGAAAACAGCGTTTTTCTATGTTTTTGCAAGTTTAAAACAGCAATTTTATCGTCATTTCTCATAAATCGCCGTTTCACACGAAAGAAACCTGAATTTATCAGTTTGAATAGTTAAAAACAGCGTTTTTCTATGTTTTTGCAAGTTTAAAACAGCAATTTTATCGTCATTTCTCATAAATCGCCGTTTCACACGAAAGAAACATGAATTTATCAGTTTGAATAGTTCAAAACAGCGTTTTTCTATGTTTTTGCAAGTTTAAAACAGCAGTTTTATCGTGATTTTACAAAAATCCACCGTTTTGAACGAAAGAAACCTGAATTTATCAGTTTGAATAGTTAAAAACAGCGTTTTTCTATGTTTTTGCAAGTTTAAAACAGCAATTTTATCGTCATTTCTCATAAATCGCCGTTTCAAACGAAAGAAACATGAATTTATCAGTTTGAATAGTTAAAAACAGCGTTTTTCTATGTTTTTGCAAGTTTAAAGCCGCAATTTTATCGTCATTTCTCATAAATCGCCGTTTCACACGAATGAAACATGAATTTGTCAGTTTGAATAGTTCAAAACAGCGTTTTTCTATGTTTTTGCAAGTTTAAAACAGCAATTTTATCGTCATTTCCCATAAATCGCCGTTTCACACGAAAGAAACATGAATTTGTCAGTTTGAATAGTTCAAAACAGCGTTTTTCTATGTTTTTTCATGTTTAAAACAGCAATTTTATCGTCATTTCTCATAAATCGCCGTTTCACACGAAAGAAACATGAATTTGTCAGTTTGAATAGTTGAAAACAGCGTTTTTCTATGTTTTTGCAAGTTTAAAACAGCAATTTTATCGTCATTTCTCATAAATCGCCGTTTCACACGAAAGAAACATGAATTTGTCAGTTTAAATAGTTCAAACCAGCGTTTTTCTATGTTTTTGCAAGTTTAAAACAGCAATTTTATCGTCATTTCTCATAAAACGCCGTTTCACACGAAAAAAACATGAATTTGTCAGTTTGAATAGTTAAAAAACAGCGTTTTTCTATGTTTTTGCAAGTTTAAAACAGCAATTTTATCGTAATTTCTCATAAATCGCCGTTTCACACGAAAGAAACCTGAATTTATCAGTTTGAATAGTTAAAAACAGTGTTTTTCTATGTTTTTGCAAGTTTAAAACAGCAATTTTATCGTCATTTCTCATAAATCGCCGTTTCACACGAAAGAAATATGAATTTATCAGTTTGAATAGTTCAAAACAGCGTTTTTCTATGTTTTTGCAAGTTTAAAACAGCAGTTTTATCGTGATTTCACAAAATTCCACCGTTTCGATCGAAAGAAACCTGAATTTATCAGTTTGAATAGTTAAAAACAGCGTTTTTCTATGTTTTTGCAAGTTTAAAAACAGCAATTTTATCGTCATTTCTCATAAATCGCCGTTTCACACGAAAGAAACATGAATTTGTCAGTTTGAATAGTTCAAAACAGCGTTTTTCTATGTTTTTTCATGTTTAAAACAGCAATTTTATCGTCATTTCTCATAAATCGCCGTTTCACACGAAAGAAACATGAATTTATCAGTTTGAATAGTTCAAAACAGCGTTTTTCTATGTTTTTGCTAGTTTAAAACAGCAGTTTTATCGTGATTTCACAAAAATCCACCGTTTCGAACGAAAGAAACCTGAATTTATCAGTTTGAATAGTTAAAAACAGCGTTTTTCTATGTTTTTGCAAGTTTAAAACAGCAATTTTATCGTCATTTCTCATAAATCGCCGTTTCACACGAAAGAAACATGAATTTGTCAGTTTGAATAGTTCAAAACAGCGTTTTTCTATGTTTTTGCAAGTTTAAAACAGCAATTTTATCGTCATTTCTCATAAATCGCCGTTTCACACGAAAGAAACATGAATTTGTCAGTTTGAATAGTTCAAAACAGCGTTTTTCTATGTTTTTTCATGTTTAAAACAGCAATTTTATTGTCATTTCTCATAAATCGTCGTTTCACACGAAAGAAACATGAATTTGTCAGTTTGAATAGTTAAAAACAGCGTTTTTCTATGTTTTTGCAAGTTTAAAACAGCAATTTTATCGTCATTTCTCATAAATCGCCGTTTCACACGAAAGAAACATGAATTTGTCAGTTTGAATAGTTCAAAACAGCGTTTTTCCATGTTTTTGCAAGTTTAAAACAGCAATTTTATCGTCATTTCTCATAAATCGCCGTTTCACACGAAAGAAACATGAATTTATCAGTTTGAATAGTTCAAAACAGCGTTTTTCTATGTTTTTGCAAGTTTAAAACAGCAGTTTTATCGTGATTTCACAAAAATCCACCGTTTCGAACGAAAGAAACCTGAATTTATCAGTTTGAATAGTTAAAAACAGCGTTTTTCTATGTTTTTGCAAGTTTAAAACAGCAATTTTATCGTCATTTCTCATAAATCGCCGTTTCACACGAAAGAAACATGAATTTGTCAGTTAGAATAGTTCAAAACAGCGTTTTTCTATGTTTTTTCAAGTTTAAAACAGCAATTTTATCGTCATTTCTCATAAATCGCCGTTTCACACGAAAGAAACATGAATTTATCAGTTTGAATAGTTAAAAACTGCGTTTTTCTATGTTTTTGCAAGTTTAAAACAGCAATTTTATCGTCATTTCTTATAAATCGCCGTTTCACACAAAAGAAACATGCATTTATCAGTTTGAATAGTTAAAAACAGCGTTTTTCTATGTTTTTGCAAGTTTAAAACAGCAATTTTATCGTCATTTCTCATAAATCGCCGTTTCACACGAAAGAAACATGAATGTGTCAGTTAGAATAGTTCAAAACAGCGTTTTTCTATGTTTTTGCAAGTTTAAAACAGCAATTTTATCGTCATTTCTCATAAATCCCCGTTTCACACGAAAGAAACATGAATTTATCAGTTTGAATAGTTCAAAACAGCGTTTTTCTATGTTTTTGCAAGTTTAAAACAGCAGTTTTATCGTGATTTCACAAAAATCCACCGTTTCGAACGAAAGAAACCTGAATTTATTAGTTTGAATAGTTAAAAACTGCGTTTTTCTATGTTTTTGCAAGTTTAAAACAGCAATTTTATCGTCATTTCTCATAAATCGCCGTTTCACACGATAGAAACTTGAATTTGTCAGTTTGAATTGTTCAAAACAGCGTTTTTCTATGTTTTTGCAAGTTTAAAACAGCAATTTTATCGTCATTTCTCATAAATCGCCGTTTCACACGAAAGAAACATGAATTTGTCAGATTGAATAGTTCAATACAGCGTTTTTCTATGTTTTTTCATGTTTAAAACAGCAATTTTATTGTCATTTCTCATAAATCGCCGTTTCACACGAAAGAAACATGAATTTGTCAGTTTGAATATTTAAAAACAGCGTTTTTCTATGTTTTTGCAAGTTTAAAACAGCAATTTTATCGTCATTTCTCATAAATCGCCGTTTCACACGAAAGAAACATGAATTTGTCAGTTTGAATAGTTACAGCGTTTTTCTATGTTTTTGCAAGTTTAAAACAGCAATTTTATCGTCATTTCTCATAAATCGCCGTTTCACACGAAAGAAACATGAATTTGTCAGTTTGAATAGTTCAAAACAGCGTTTTTCTATGTTTTTCATGTTTAAAACAGCAATTTTATTGTCATTTCTCATAAATCGCCGTTTCACACGAAAGAAACATGAATTTGTCAGTTTGAATAGTTAAAAACAGCGTTTTTCTATGTTTTTGCAAGTTTAAAACAGCAATTTTATCGTCATTTCTCATAAATCGCCGTTTCACACGAAAGAAACATGAATTTATCAGTTTGAATAGTTAAAAACAGCGTTTTTCTATGTTTTTGCAAGTTTAAAACAGCAATTTTATCGTCATTTCTCATAAATCGCCGTTTCACACGAAAGAAACATGAATTTGTCAGTTTGAATATTTCAAAACAGCGTTTTTCTATGTTTTTGCAAGTTTAAAACAGCAATTTTATCGTCATTTCTCATAAATCGCCGTTTCACACGAAAGAAACATGAATTTGTCAGTTTGAATAGTTCAAAACAGCGTTTTTCTATGTTTTTTCATGTTTAAAACAGCAATTTTATCGTCATTTCTCATAAATCGCCGTTTCACACGAAAGAAACATGAATTTGTCAGTTTGAATAGTTCAAAACAGCGTTTTACTATGTTTTTGCAAGTTTAAAAAAGCAATTTTATCGTCATTTCTCATAAATCCCCGTTTCACACGAAAGAAACATGAATTTATCAGTTTGAATAGTTCAAAACAGCGTTTTTCTATGTTTTTGCAAGTTTAAAACAGCAGTTTTATCGTGATTTCACAAAAATCCACCGTTTCGAACGAAAGAAACCTGAATTTATTAGTTTGAATAGTTAAAAACTGCGTTTTTCTATGTTTTTGCAAGTTTAAAACAGCAATTTTATCGTCATTTCTCATAAATCGCCGTTTCACACGATAGAAACATGAATTTGTCAGTTTGAATAGTTCAAAACAGCGTTTTTCTATGTTTTTGCAAGTTTAAAACAGCAATTTTATCGTCATTTCTCATAAATCGCCGTTTCACACGAAAGAAACATGAATTTGTCAGTTTGAATAGTTCAATACAGCGTTTTTCTATGTTTTTTCATGTTTAAAACAGCAATTTTATTGTCATTTCTCATAAATCGCCGTTTCACACGAAAGAAACATGAATTTGTCAGTTTGAATAGTTAAAAACAGCGTTTTTCTATGTTTTTGCAAGTTTAAAACAGCAATTTTATCGTCATTTCTCATAAATCGCCGTTTCACACGAAAGAAACATGAATTTGTCAGTTTGAATAGTTCAAAACAGCGTTTTTCTATGTTTTTGCAAGTTTAAAACAGCAATTTTATCGTCATTTCTCATAAATCGCCGTTTCACACGAAAGATACATGAATTTGTCAGTTTGAATAGTTCAAAACAGCGTTTTTCTATGTTTTTTCATGTTTAAAACAGCAATTTTATCGTCATTTCTCATAAATCGCCGTTTCACACGAAAGAAACATGAATTTGTCAGTTTGAATAGTTGAAAACAGCGTTTTTCTATGTTTTTGCAAGTTTAAACAGCAATTTTATCGTCATTTCTCATAAATCGCCGTTTCACACGAAAGAAACCTGAATTTATCAGTTTGAATAGTTAAAAACAGCGTTTTTCTATGTTTTTGCAAGTTTAAAACAGCAATTTTATCGTCATTTCTCATAAATCGCCGTTTCACACGAAAGAAACATGAATTTATCAGTTTGAATAGTTCAAAACAGCGTTTTTCTATGTTTTTGCAAGTTTAAAACAGCAGTTTTATCGTGATTTCACAAAAATCCACCGTTTCGAACGAAAGAAACCTGAATTTATTAGTTTGAATAGTTAAAAACAGCGTTTTTTCTATGTTTTTGCAAGTTTAATACAGCAATTTTATCGTCATTTCTCATAAATCGCCGTTTCACACGAAAGAAACATGAATTTATCAGTTTGAATAGTTAAAAACAGCGTTTTTCTATGTTTTTGCAAGTTTAAAACAACAATTTTATCGTCATTTCTCATAAATCGCCGTTTCACACGAAAGAAACATGAATTTGTCAGTTTGAATAGTTCAAAACAGCGTTTTTCTATGTTTTTTCATGTTTAAAACAGCAATTTTATCGTCATTTCTCATAAATGGCCGTTTCACACGAAAGAAACATGAATTTGTCAGTTTGAATAGTTGAAAACAGCGTTTTTCTATGTTTTTGCAAGTTTAAAATTGCAATTTTATCGTCATTTCTCATAAATCGCCGTTTTACACGAAAGAAACATGAATTTGTCAGTTTTAATAGTTCAAAACAGCGTTTTTCTATGTTTTTGCAAGTTTAAAACAGCAATTTTATCGTCATTTCTCATAAATCGCCGTTTCACACGAAAGAAACATGAATTTGTCAGTTTGAATAGTTCAAAACAGCGTTTTTCTATGTTTTTTCATGTTTAAAACAGCAATTTTATTGTCATTTCTCATAAATCGCCGTTTCACACGAAAGAAACATGAATTTGTCAGTTTGAATAGTTAAAAACACCGTTTTTCTATGTTTTTGCAAGTTTAAAACAGCAATTTTATCGTCATTTCTCATAAATCGCCGTTTCACACGAAAGAAACATGAATTTGTCAGTTTGAATAGTTCAAAACAGCGTTTTTCTATGTTTTTGCAAGTTTAAAACAGCAATTTTATCGTCATTTCTCATAAATCGCCGTTTCACACGAAAGAAACATGAATTTGTCAGTTTGAATAGTTCAAAACAGCGTTTTTCTATGTTTTTTCATGTTTAAAACAGCAATTTTATCGTCATTTCTCATAAATCGCCGTTTCACACGAAAGAAACACGAATTTGTCAGTTTGAATAGTTGAAAACAGCGTTTTTCTATGTTTTTGCAAGTTTAAACAGCAATTTTATCGTCATTTCTCATAAATCGCCGTTTCACACGAAAGAAACCTGAATTTATCAGTTTGAATAGTTAAAAACAGCGTTTTTTCTATGTTTTTGCAAGTTTAAAACAGCAATTTTATCGTCATTTCTCATAAATCGCCGTTTCACACGAAAGAAACATGAATTTATCAGTTTGAATAGTTCAAAACAGCGTTTTTCTATGTTTTTGCAAGTTTAAAACAGCAGTTTTATCGTGTTTTCACAAAAATCCACCGTTTCGAACGAAAGAAACCTGAATTTATCAGTTTGAATAGTTAAAAACAGCGTTTTTCTATGTTTTTGTAAGTTTAAAACAGCAATTTTATCGTCATTTCTCATAAATCGCCGTTTCACACGAAAGAAACATGAATTTATCAGTTTGAACAGTTAAAAACAGCGTTTTTCTATGTTTTTGCAAGTTTAAAACAGCAATTTTATCGTCATTTCTCATAAATCGCCGTTTCACACGAAAGAAACATGAATTTGTCAGTTTAAATAGTTCAAAACAGCGTTTTTCTATGTTTTTGCAAGTTTAAAACAGCAATTTTATCGTCATTTCTCATAAATCGCCGTTTCACACGAAAGAAACATGAATTTGTCAGTTTGAATAGTTCAAAACAGCGTTTTTCTATGTTTTTTCATGTTTAAAACAGCAATTTTATCGTCATTTCTCATAAATCGCCGTTTCACACGAAAGAAACATGAATTTGTCAGTTTGAATAGTTGAAAACAGCGTTTTTCTATGTTTTTGCAAGTTTAAAACAGCAATTTTATCATCATTTCTCATAAATCGCCGTTTCACACGAAAGAAACATGAATTTGTCAGTTTGAATAGTTCAAAACAGCGTTTTTTCTATGTTTTTTCATGTTTAAAACAGCAATTTTATCGTCATTTCTCATAAATCGCCGTTTCACACCAAAGAAACATGAATTTGTCAGTTTAAATAGTTGAAAACAGCGTTTTTCTATGTTTTTGCAAGTTTAAAACAGCAATTTTATCGTCATTTCTCATAAATCGCCGTTTCACACGAAAGAAACATGAATTTGTCAGTTTGAATAGTTCAAAACAGCGTTTTTTCTATGTTTTTTCATGTTTAAAACAGCAATTTTATCGTCATTTCTCATAAATCGCCGTTTCACACGAAAGAAACATGAATTTGTCAGTTTGAATAGTTGAAAACAGCGTTTTTCTATGTTTTTGCAAGTTTAAACAGCAATTTTATCGTCATTTCTCATAAATCGCCGTTTCACACGAAAGAAACCTGAATTTATCAGTTTGAATAGTTAAAAACAGCGTTTTTCTATGTTTTTGCAAGTTTAAAACAGCAATTTTATCATCATTTCTCATAAATCGCCGTTTCACACGAAAGAAACATTAATTTATCAGTTTGAATAGTTCAAAACAGCGTTTTTCTATGTTTTTGCAAGTTTAAAACAGCAGTTTTATCGTGATTTCACAAAAATCCACCGTTTCGAACGAAAGAAACCTGAATTTATCAGTTTGAATAGTTAAAAACAGCGTTTTTCTATGTTTTTGTAAGTTTAAAACAGCAATTTTATCGTCATTTCTCATAAATCGCCGTTTCACACGAAAGAAACATGAATTTATCAGTTTGAATAGTTAAAAACAGCGTTTTTCTATGTTTTTGCAAGTTTAAAACAGCAATTTTATCGTCATTTCTCATAAATCGCCGTTTCACACGAAAGAAACATGAATTTGTCAGTTTGAATAGTTCAAAACAGCGTTTTTCTATGTTTTTGCAAGTTTAAAACAGCAATTTTATCGTCATTTCTCATAAATCGCCGTTTCACACGAAAGAAACATGAATTTGTCAGTTTGAATAGTTCAAAACAGCGTTTTTCTATGTTTTTTCATGTTTAAAACAGCAATTTTATCGTCATTTCTCATAAATGGCCGTTTCACACGAAAGAAACATGAATTTGTCAGTTTGAATAGTTGAAAACAGCGTTTTTCTATGTTTTTGCAAGTTTAAAATTGCAATTTTATCGTCATTTCTCATAAATCGCCGTTTTACACGAAAGAAACATGAATTTGTCAGTTTTAATAGTTCAAAACAGCGTTTTTCTATGTTTTTGCAAGTTTAAAACAGCAATTTTATCGTCATTTCTCATAAATGGCCGTTTCACACGAAAGAAACATGAATTTGTCAGTTTGAATAGTTAAAAACAGCGTTTTTCTATGTTTTTGCAAGTTTAAAACAGCAATTTTATCGTCATTTCTCATAAATCGCCGTTTCACACGAAAGAAACATGAATTTATCAGTTTGAATAGTTCAAAACAGCGTTTTTCTATGTTTTTGCAAGTTTAAAACAGCAGTTTTATCGTGTTTTCACAAAAATCCACCGTTTCGAACGAAAGAAACCTGAATTTATCAGTTTGAATAGTTAAAAACAGCGTTTTTCTATGTTTTTGCAAGTTTAATACAGCAATTTTATCGTCATTTCTCATAAATCGCCGTTTCACACGAAAGAAACATGAATTTATCAGTTTGAATAGTTAAAAACAGCGTTTTTCTATGTTTTTGCAAGTTTAAAACAACAATTTTATCGTCATTTCTCATAAATCGCCGTTTCACACGAAAGAAACATGAATTTGTCAGTTTGAATAGTTCAAAACAGCGTTTTTCTATGTTTTTTCATGTTTAAAACAGCAATTTTATCGTCATTTCTCATAAATGGCCGTTTCACACGAAAGAAACATGAATTTGTCAGTTTGAATAGTTGAAAACAGCGTTTTTCTATGTTTTTGCAAGTTTAAAATTGCAATTTTATCGTCATTTCTCATAAATCGCCGTTTTACACGAAAGAAACATGAATTTGTCAGTTTTAATAGTTCAAAACAGCGTTTTTCTATGTTTTTGCAAGTTTAAAACAGCAATTTTATCGTCATTTCTCATAAATCGCCGTTTCACACGAAAGAAACATGAATTTGTCAGTTTGAATAGTTCAAAACAGCGTTTTTCTATGTTTTTTCATGTTTAAAACAGCAATTTTATTGTCATTTCTCATAAATCGCCGTTTCACACGAAAGAAACATGAATTTGTCAGTTTGAATAGTTCAAAACAGCGTTTTTCTATGTTTTTGCAAGTTTAAAACAGCAATTTTGTCGTCATTTCTCATAAATCGCCGTTTCACACGAAAGAAACATGAATTTGTCAGTTTGAATAGTTCAAAACAGCGTTTTTCTATGTTTTTTCATGTTTAAAACAGCAATTTTATCGTCATTTCTCATAAATCGCCGTTTCACACGAAAGAAACATGAATTTGTCAGTTTGAATAGTTCAAAACAGCGTTTTTCTATGTTTTTTCATGTTTAAAACAGCAATTTTATCGTCATTTCTCATAAATCGCCGTTTCACACGAAAGAAACACGAATTTGTCAGTTTGAATAGTTGAAAACAGCGTTTTTCTATGTTTTTGCAAGTTTAAACAGCAATTTTATCGTCATTTCTCATAAATCGCCGTTTCACACGAAAGAAACCTGAATTTATCAGTTTGAATAGTTAAAAACAGCGTTTTTCTATGTTTTTGCAAGTTTAAAACAGCAATTTTATCGTCATTTCTCATAAATCGCCGTTTCACACGAAAGAAACATGAATTTATCAGTTTGAATAGTTCAAAACAGCGTTTTTCTATGTTTTTGCAAGTTTAAAACAGCAGTTTTATCGTGTTTTCACAAAAATCCACCGTTTCGAACGAAAGAAACCTGAATTTATCAGTTTGAATAGTTAAAAACAGCGTTTTTCTATGTTTTTGTAAGTTTAAAACAGCAATTTTATCGTCATTTCTCATAAATCGCCGTTTCACACGAAAGAAACATGAATTTATCAGTTTGAACAGTTAAAAACAGCGTTTTTCTATGTTTTTGCAAGTTTAAAACAGCAATTTTATCGTCATTTCTCATAAATCGCCGTTTCACACGAAAGAAACATGAATTTGTCAGTTTAAATAGTTCAAAACAGCGTTTTTCTATGTTTTTGCAAGTTTAAAACAGCAATTTTATCGTCATTTCTCATAAATCGCCGTTTCACACGAAAGAAACATGAATTTGTCAGTTTGAATAGTTCAAAACAGCGTTTTTCTATGTTTTTTCATGTTTAAAACAGCAATTTTATCGTCATTTCTCATAAATCGCCGTTTCACACGAAAGAAACATGAATTTGTCAGTTTGAATAGTTGAAAACAGCGTTTTTCTATGTTTTTGCAAGTTTAAAACAGCAATTTTATCATCATTTCTCATAAATCGCCGTTTCACACGAAAGAAACATGAATTTGTCAGTTTGAATAGTTCAAAACAGCGTTTTTCTATGTTTTTTCATGTTTAAAACAGCAATTTTATCGTCATTTCTCATAAATCGCCGTTTCACACCAAAGAAACATGAATTTGTCAGTTTAAATAGTTGAAAACAGCGTTTTTCTATGTTTTTGCAAGTTTAAAACAGCAATTTTATCGTCATTTCTCATAAATCGCCGTTTCACACGAAAGAAACATGAATTTGTCAGTTTGAATAGTTCAAAACAGCGTTTTTCTATGTTTTTTCATGTTTAAAACAGCAATTTTATCGTCATTTCTCATAAATCGCCGTTTCACACGAAAGAAACATGAATTTGTCAGTTTGAATAGTTGAAAACAGCGTTTTTCTATGTTTTTGCAAGTTTAAACAGCAATTTTATCGTCATTTCTCATAAATCGCCGTTTCACACGAAAGAAACCTGAATTTATCAGTTTGAATAGTTAAAAACAGCGTTTTTCTATGTTTTTGCAAGTTTAAAACAGCAATTTTATCATCATTTCTCATAAATCGCCGTTTCACACGAAAGAAACATTAATTTATCAGTTTGAATAGTTCAAAACAGCGTTTTTCTATGTTTTTGCAAGTTTAAAACAGCAGTTTTATCGTGATTTCACAAAAATCCACCGTTTCGAACGAAAGAAACCTGAATTTATCAGTTTGAATAGTTAAAAACAGCGTTTTTCTATGTTTTTGTAAGTTTAAAACAGCAATTTTATCGTCATTTCTCATAAATCGCCGTTTCACACGAAAGAAACATGAATTTATTAGTTTGAATAGTTAAAAACAGCGTTTTTCTATGTTTTTGCAAGTTTAAAACAGCAATTTTATCGTCATTTCTCATAAATCGCCGTTTCACACGAAAGAAACATGAATTTGTCAGTTTGAATAGTTCAAAACAGCGTTTTTCTATGTTTTTGCAAGTTTAAAACAGCAATTTTATCGTCATTTCTCATAAATCGCCGTTTCACACGAAAGAAACATGAATTTGTCAGTTTGAATAGTTCAAAACAGCGTTTTTCTATGTTTTTTCATGTTTAAAACAGCAATTTTATCGTCATTTCTCATAAATCGCCGTTTCACACGAAAGAAACATGAATTTGTCAGTTTGAATAGTTGAAAACAGCGTTTTTCTATGTTTTTGCAAGTTTAAAACAGCAATTTTATCGTCATTTCTCATAAATCGCCGTTTCACACGAAAGAAACATGAATTTGTCAGTTTGAATAGTTCAAAACAGCGTTTTTCTATGTTTTTTCATGTTTAAAACAGCAATTTTATCGTCATTTCTCATAAATCGCCGTTTCACACGAAAGAAACATGAATTTGTCAGTTTGAATAGTTGAAAACAGCGTTTTTCTATGTTTTTGCAAGTTTAAAACAGCAATTTTATCGTCATTTCTCATAAATCGCCGTTTCACACGAAAGAAACATGAATTTGTCAGTTTGAATAGTTCAAAACAGCGTTTTTCTATGTTTTTTCATGTTTAAAACAGCAATTTTATCGTCATTTCTCATAAATCGCCGTTTCACACGAAAGAAACATGAATTTATCAGTTTGAATAGTTCAAAACAGCGTTTTTCTATGTTTTTGCAAGTTTAAAACAGCAGTTTTATCGTGATTTCACAAAAATCCACCGTTTCGAACGAAAGAAACCTGAATTTATCAGTTTGAATAGTTAAAAACAGCGTTTTTCTATGTTTTTGCAAGTTTAAAACAGCAATTTTATCGTCATTTCTCATAAATCGCCGTTTCACACGAAAGAAACATGAATTTGTCAGTTAGAATAGTTCAAAACAGCGTTTTTCTATGTTTTTGCAAGTTTAAAACAGCAATTTTATCGTCATTTCTCATAAATCGCCGTTTCACACGAAAGAAACATGAATTTATCAGTTTGAATAGTTCAAAACAGCGTTTTTCTATGTTTTTGCAAGTTTAAAACAGCAGTTTTATCGTGATTTCACAAAAATCCACCGTTTCGAACGAAAGAAACCTGAATTTATCAGTTTGAATAGTTAAAAACTGCGTTTTTCTATGTTTTTGCAAGTTTAAAACAGCAATTTTATCGTCATTTCTCATAAATCGCCGTTTCACACGAAAGAAACATGAATTTATCAGTTTGAATAGTTAAAAACAGCGTTTTTCTATGTTTTTGCAAGTTTAAAACAGCAATTTTATCGTCATTTCTCATAAATCGCCGTTTCACACGAAAGAAACATGAATTTGTCAGTTAGAATAGTTCAAAACAGCGTTTTTCTATGTTTTTGCAAGTTTAAAACAGCAATTTTATCGTCATTTCTCATAAATCGCCGTTTCACACGAAAGAAACATGAATTTATCAGTTTGAATAGTTCAAAACAGCGTTTTTCTATTTTTTTGCAAGTTTAAAACAGCAGTTTTATCGTGATTTCACAAAAATCCACCGTTTCGAACGAAAGAAACCTGAATTTATTAGTTTGAATAGTTAAAAACTGCGTTTTTCTATGTTTTTGCAAGTTTAAAACAGCAATTTTATCGTCATTTCTCATAAATCGCCGTTTCACACGAAAGAAACATGAATTTGTCAGTTTGAATAGTTCAAAACAGCGTTTTTCTATGTTTTTGCAAGTTTAAAACAGCAATTTTATCGTCATTTCTCATAAATCGCCGTTTCACACGAAAGAAACATGAATTTGTCAGTTTGAATAGTTCAAAACAGCGTTTTTCTATGTTTTTTTATGTTTAAAACAGCAATTTTATTGTCATTTCTCATAAATCGCCGTTTCACACGAAAGAAACATGAATTTGTCAGTTTGAATAGTTAAAAACAGCGTTTTTCTATGTTTTTGCAAGTTTAAAACAGCAATTTTATCGTCATTTCTCATAAATCGCCGTTTCACACGAAAGAAACATGAATTTATCAGTTTGAATAGTTCAAAACAGCGTTTTTCTATGTTTTTGCAAGTTTAAAACAGCAGTTTTATCGTGATTTCACAAAAATCCACCGTTTCGAACGAAAGAAACCTGAATTTATCAGTTTGAATAGTTAAAAACAGCGTTTTTCTATGTTTTTGTAAGTTTAAAACAGCAATTTTATCGTCATTTCTCATAAATCGCCGTTTCACACGAAAGAAACATGAATTTATCAGTTTGAATAGTTAAAAACAGCGTTTTTCTATGTTTTTGCAAGTTTAAAACAGCAATTTTATCGTCATTTCTCATAAATCGCCGTTTCACACGAAAGAAACATGAATTTGTCAGTTTGAATAGTTCAAAACAGCGTTTTTCTATGTTTTTGCAAGTTTAAAACAGCAGTTTTATCGTGATTTCACAAAAATCCACCGTTTCGAACGAAAGAAACCTGAATTTATCAGTTTGAATAGTTAAAAACTGCGTTTTTCTATGTTTTTGCAAATTTAAAACAGCAATTTTATCGTCATTTCTCATAAATCGCCGTTTCACACGAAAGAAACATGAATTTATCAGTTTGAATAGTTAAAAACAGCGTTTTTCTATGTTTTTGCAAGTTTAAAACAGCAATTTTATCGTCATTTCTCATAAATCGCCGTTTCACACGAAAGAAACATGAATTTGTCAGTTAGAATAGTTCAAAACAGCGTTTTTCGATGTTTTTGCAAGTTTAAAACAGCAATTTTATCGTCATTTCTCATAAATCGCCGTTTCACACGAAAGAAACATGAATTTATCAGTTTGAATAGTTCAAAACAGCGTTTTTCTATGTTTTTGCAAGTTTAAAACAGCAGTTTTATCGTGATTTCACAAAAATCCACCGTTTCGAACGAAAGAAACCTGAATTTATTAGTTTGAATAGTTAAAAACTTTGTTTTTCTATGTTTTTGCAAGTTTAAAACAGCAATTTTATCGTCATTTCTCATAAATCGCCGTTTCACACGAAAGAAACATGAATTTGTCAGTTTGAATAGTTCAAAACAGCGTTTTTCTATGTTTTTGCAAGTTTAAAACAGCAATTTTATCGTCATTTCTCATAAATCGCCGTTTCACACGAAAGAAACATGAATTTGTCAGTTTGAATAGTTCAAAACAGCGTTTTTCTATGTTTTTTCATGTTTAAAACAGCAATTTTATTGTCATTTCTCATAAATCGCCGTTTCACACGAAAGAAACATGAATTTGTCAGTTTGAATAGTTCAAAACAGCGTTTTTCTATGTTTTTTCATGTTTAAAACAGCAATTTTATCGTCATTTCTCATAAATCGCCGTTTCACACGAAAGAAACATGAATTTGTCAGTTTGAATAGTTGATAACAGCGTTTTTCTATGTTTTTGCAAGTTTAAACAGCAATTTTATCGTCATTTCTCATAAATCGCCGTTTCACACGAAAGAAACCTGAATTTATCAGTTTGAATAGTTAAAAACAGCGTTTTTCTATGTTTTTGCAAGTTTAAAACAGCAATTTTATCGTCATTTCTCATAAATCGCCGTTTCACACGAAAGAAACATGAATTTATCAGTTTGAATAGTTCAAAACAGCGTTTTTCTATGTTTTTGCAAGTTTAAAACAGCAGTTTTATCGTGATTTCACAAAAATCCACCGTTTCGAACGAAAGAAACCTGAATTTATCAGTTTGAATAGTTAAAAACAGCGTTTTTCTATGTTTTTGTAAGTTTAAAACAGCAATTTTATCGTCATTTCTCATAAATCGCCGTTTCACACGAAAGAAACATGAATTTATCAGTTTGAATAGTTAAAAACAGCGTTTTTCTATGTTTTTGCAAGTTTAAAACAGCAATTTTATCGTCATTTCTCATAAATCGCCGTTTCACACGAAAGAAACATGAATTTGTCAGTTTGAATAGTTCAAAACAGCGTTTTTCTATGTTTTTGCAAGTTTAAAACAGCAATTTTATCGTCATTTCTCATAAATCGCCGTTTCACACGAAAGAAACATGAATTTGTCAGTTTGAATAGTTCAAAACAGCGTTTTTCTATGTTTTTTCATGTTTAAAACAGCAATTTTATCGTCATTTCTCATAAATCGCCGTTTCACACGAAAGAAACATGAATTTGTCAGTTTGAATAATTGAAAACAGCGTTTTTCTATGTTTTTGCAAGTTTAAAACAGCAATTTTATCGTCATTTCTCATAAATCGCCGTTTCACACGAAAGAAACATGAATTTGTCAGTTTGAATAGTTCAAAACAGCGTTTTTCTATGTTTTTTCATGTTTAAAACAGCAATTTTATCGTCGTTTCTCATAAATCGCCGTTTCACACGAAAGAAACATGAATTTGTCAGTTTGAATAGTTGAAAACAGCGTTTTTCTATGTTTTTGCAAGTTTAAACAGCAATTTTATCGTCATTTCTCATAAATCGCCGTTTCACACGAAAGAAACCTGAATTTATCAGTTTGAATAGTTAAAAACAGCGTTTTTCTATTTTTTTGCAAGTTTAAAACAGCAATTTTATCGTCATTTCTCATAAATCGCCGTTTCACACGAAAGAAACATGAATTTATCAGTTTGAATAGTTCAAAACAGCGTTTTTCTATGTTTTTGCAAGTTTAAAACAGCAGTTTTATCGTGATTTCACAAAAATCCACCGTTTCGAACGAAAGAAACCTGAATTTATCAGTTTGAATAGTTAAAAACAGCGTTTTTCTATGTTTTTGTAAGTTTAAAACAGCAATTTTATCGTCATTTCTCATAAATCGCCGTTTCACACGAAAGAAACATGAATTTATCAGTTTGAATAGTTAAAAACAGCGTTTTTCTATGTTTTTGCAAGTTTAAAACAGCAATTTTATCGTCATTTCTCATAAATCGCCGTTTCACACGAAAGAAACATGAATTTGTCAGTTTGAATAGTTCAAAACAGCGTTTTTCTATGTTTTTGCAAGTTTAAAACAGCAATTTTATCGTCATTTCTCATAAATCGCCGTTTCACACGAAAGAAACATGAATTTGTCAGTTTGAATAGTTCAAAACAGCGTTTTTCTATGTTTTTTCATGTTTAAAACAGCAATTTTATCGTCATTTCTCATAAATCGCCGTTTCACACGAAAGAAACATGAATTTGTCAGTTTGAATAGTTGAAAACAGCGTTTTTCTATGTTTTTGCAAGTTTAAAACAGCAATTTAATCGTCATTTCTCATAAATCGCCGTTTCACACGAAAGAAACATGAATTTGTCAGTTTGAATAGTTCAAAACAGCGTTTTTCTATGTTTTTTCATGTTTAAAACAGCAATTTTATCGTCATTTCTCATAAATCGCCGTTTCACACGAAAGAAACATGAATTTGTCAGTTTGAATAGTTGAAAACAGCGTTTTTCTATGTTTTTGCAAGTTTAAAACAGCAATTTTATCGTCATTTCTCATAAATCGCCGTTTCACACGAAAGAAACATGAATTTGTCAGTTTGAATAGTTCAAAACAGCGTTTTTCTATGTTTTTTCATGTTTAAAACAGCAATTTTATCGTCGTTTCTCATAAATCGCCGTTTCACACGAAAGAAACATGAATTTGTCAGTTTGAATAGTTGAAAACAGCGTTTTTCTATGTTTTTGCAAGTTTAAACAGCAATTTTATCGTCATTTCTCATAAATCGCCGTTTCACACGAAAGAAACCTGAATTTATCAGTTTGAATAGTTAAAAACAGCGTTTTTCTATTTTTTTGCAAGTTTAAAACAGCAATTTTATCGTCATTTCTCATAAATCGCCGTTTCACACGAAAGAAACATGAATTTATCAGTTTGAATAGTTCAAAACAGCGTTTTTCTATGTTTTTGCAAGTTTAAAACAGCAGTTTTATCGTGATTTCACAAAAATCCACCGTTTCGAACGAAAGAAACCTGAATTTATCAGTTTGAATAGTTAAAAACAGCGTTTTTCTATGTTTTTGTAAGTTTAAAACAGCAATTTTATCGTCATTTCTCATAAATCGCCGTTTCACACGAAAGAAACATGAATTTATCAGTTTGAATAGTTAAAAACAGCGTTTTTCTATGTTTTTGCAAGTTTAAAACAGCAATTTTATCGTCATTTCTCATAAATCGCCGTTTCACACGAAAGAAACATGAATTTGTCAGTTTGAATAGTTCAAAACAGCGTTTTTTTATGTTTTTGCAAGTTTAAAACAGCAACTTTATCGTCATTTCTCATAAATCGCCGTTTCACACGAAAGAAACATGAATTTGTCAGTTTGAATAGTTCAAAACAGCGTTTTTCTATGTTTTTTCATGTTTAAAACAGCAATTTTATCGTCATTTCTCATAAATCGCCGTTTCACACGAAAGAAACATGAATTTGTCAGTTTGAATAGTTGAAAACAGCGTTTTTCTATGTTTTTGCAAGTTTAAAACAGCAATTTTATCGTCATTTCTCATAAATCGCCGTTTCACACGAAAGAAACATGAATTTGTCAGTTTGAATAGTTCAAAACAGCGTTTTTCTATGTTTTTTCATGTTTAAAACAGCAATTTTATCGTCATTTCTCATAAATCGCCGTTTCACACGAAAGAAACATGAATTTGTCAGTTTGAATAGTTGAAAACAGCGTTTTTCTATGTTTTTGCAAGTTTAAAACAGCAATTTTATCGTCATTTCTCATAAATCGCCGTTTCACACGAAAGAAACATGAATTTGTCAGTTTGAATAGTTCAAAACAGCGTTTTTCTATGTTTTTTCATGTTTAAAACAGCAATTTTATCGTCATTTCTCATAAATCGCCGTTTCACACGAAAGAAACATGAATTTATCAGTTTGAATAGTTCAAAACAGCGTTTTTCTATGTTTTTGCAAGTTTAAAACAGCAGTTTTATCGTGATTTCACAAAAATCCACCGTTTCGAACGAAAGAAACCTGAATTTATCAGTTTGAATAGTTAAAAACAGCGTTTTTCTATGTTTTTGCAAGTTTAAAACAGCAATTTTATCGTCATTTCTCATTAATCGCCGTTTCACACGAAAGAAACATGAATTTGTCAGTTTGAATAGTTCAAAACAGCGTTTTTCTATGTTTTTTCATGTTTAAAACAGCTATTTTATCGTCATTTCTCATAAATCGCCGTTTCACACGAAAGAAACATGAATTTATCAGTTTGAATAGTTCAAAACAGCGTTTTTCTATGTTTTTGCAAGTTTAAAACAGCAGTTTTATCGTGATTTCACAAAAATCCACCGTTTCGAACGAAAGAAACCTGAATTTATCAGTTTGAATAGTTAAAAACAGCGTTTTTCTATGTTTTTGCAAGTTTAAAACAGCATTTTTATCGTCATTTCTCATAAATCGCCGTTTCACACGAAAGAAACATGAATTTGTCAGTTTGAATAGTTGAAAACAGCGTTTTTCTATGTTTTTGCAAGTTTAAAACAGCAATTTTATCGTCATTTCTCAAAAATCGCCGTTTCACACGAAAGAAACATGAATTTGTCAGTTTGAATAGTTCAAAACAGCGTTTTTCTATGTTTTTTCATGTTTAAAACAGCAATTTTATCGTCATTTCTCATAAATCGCCGTTTCACATGAAAGAAACATGAATTTGTCAGTTTGAATAGTTGAAAACAGCGTTTTTCTATGTTTTTGCAAGTTTAAAACAGCAATTTTATCGTCATTTCTCATAAATCGCCGTTTCACACGAAAGAAACATGAATTTGTCAGTTTGAATAGTTAAAAACAGCGTTTTTCTATGTTTTTGCAAGTTTAAAACAGCAATTTTATCGTCATTTCTCATAAATCGCCGTTTCACACGAAAGAAACATGAATTTGTCAGTTTGAATAGTTCAAAACAGCGTTTTTCTATGTTTTTGCAAGTTTAAAACAGCAATTTTATCGTCATTTCTCATAAATCGCCGTTTCACACGAAAGAAACATGAATTTGTCAGTTTGAATAGTTCAAAACAGCGTTTTTCTATGTTTTTTCATGTTTAAAACAGCAATTTTATCGTCATTTCTCATAAATCGCCGTTTCACACGAAAGAAACATGAATTTGTCAGTTTGAATAGTTGAAAACAGCGTTTTTCTATGTTTTTGCAAGTTTAAAACAGCAATTTTATCGTCATTTCTTATAAATCGCCGTTTCACACGAAAGAAACCTGAATTTATCAGTTTGAATAGTTAAAAACAGCGTTTTTCTATGTTTTTGCAAGTTTAAAACAGCAATTTTATCGTCATTTCTCATAAATCGCCGTTTCACACGAAAGAAACATGAATTTATCAGTTTGAATAGTTCAAAACAGCGTTTTTCTATGTTTTTGCAAGTTTAAAACAGCAGTTTTATCGTGATTTCACAAAAATCCACCGTTTCGAACGAAAGAAACCTGAATTTATCAGTTAGAATAGTTAAAAACAGCGTTTTTCTATGTTTTTGCAAGTTTAAAACAGCAATTTTATCGTCATTTCTCATAAATCGCCGTTTCACACGAAAGAAACATGAATTTATCAGTTTGAATAGTTAAAAACAGCGTTTTTCTATGTTTTTGCAAGTTTAAAACAGCAATTTTATCGTCATTTCTCATAAATCGCCGTTTCACACGAAAGAAACATGAATTTGTCAGTTTGAATAGTTCAAAACAGCGTTTTTCTATGTTTTTTCATGTTTAAAACAGCAATTTTATCGTCATTTCTCATGAATCGCCGTTTCACACGAAAGAAACATGAATTTATCAGTTTGAATAGTTCAAAACAGCGTTTTTCTATGTTTTTGCAAGTTTAAAACAGCAGTTTTATCGTCATTTCTCATAAATCGCCGTTTCACACGAAAGAAACATGAATTTGTCAGTTTGAATAGTTCAAAACAGCGTTTTTCTGTGTTTTTTCATGTTTAAAACAGCAATTTTATCGTCATTTCTCATAAATCGCCGTTTCACACGAAAGAAACATGAATTTGTCAGTTTGAATAGTTGAAAACAGAGTTTTTCTATGTTTTTGCAAGTTTAAAACAGCAATTTTATCGTCATTTCTCATAAATCGCCGTTTCACACGTAAGAAACATGAATTTGTCAGTTTGAATAGTTCAAAACAGCGTTTTTCTATGTTTTTGCAAGTTTAAAACAGCAATTTTATCGTCATTTCTCATAAAACGCCGTTTCACACGAAAGAAACATGAATTTGTCAGTTTGAATAGTTAAAAACAGCGTTTTTCTATGTTTTTGCAAGTTTAAAACAGCAATTTTATCGTCATTTCTCATAAATCGCCGTTTCACACGAAAGAAACCTGAATTTATCAGTTTGAATAGTTAAAAACAGTGTTTTTCTATGTTTTTGCAAGTTTAAAACAGCAATTTTATCGTCATTTCTCATAAATCGCCGTTTCACACGAAAGAAACATGAATTTATCAGTTTAAATAGTTAAAAACAGCGTTTTTCTATGTTTTTACAAGTTTAAAACAGCAATTTTATCGTCATTTCTCATAAATCGCCGTTTCACACGAAAGAAACATGAATTTGTCAGTTTGAATAGTTCAAAACAGCGTTTTTCTATGTTTTTGCAAGTTTAAAACAGCAATTTTATCGTCATTTCTCATAAATCGCCGTTTCACACGAAAGAAACATGAATTTGTCAGTTTGAATAGTTCAAAACAGCGTTTCTCTATGTTTTTTCATGTTTAAAACAGCAATTTTATCGTCATTTCTCATAAATCGCCGTTTCACACGAAAGAAACATGAATTTGTCAGTTTGAATAGTTCAAAACAGCGTTTTTCTATGTTTTTGCAAGTTTAAAACTGCAATTTTATTGTCATTTCTCATAAATCGCCGTTTCACACGAAAGAAACATGAATTTATCAGTTTGAATAGTTCAAAACAGCGTTTTTCTATGTTTTTGCAAGTTAATAACAGCAGTTTTATCGTGATTACACAAAAATCCACCGTTTCAAACGAAAGAAACCTGAATTTATCAGTTTGAATAGTTAAAAACAGCGTTTTTCTATGTTTTTGCAAGTTTAAAACAGCAATTTTATCGTCATTTCTCATAAATCGCCGTTTCACACGAAAGAAACATGAATTTGTCAGTTTGAATAGTTCAAAACAGCGTTTTTCTATGTTTTTGCAAGTTTAAAACAGCAATTTTATCGTCATTTTTCATAAATCGCAGTTTCACACGAAAGAAACATGAATTTATCAGTTTGAATAGTTCAACACAGCGTTTTTCTATGTTTTTGCAAGTTTAAAACAGCAGTTTTATCGTGATTTCACAAAAATCCACCGTTTCGAACGAAAGAAACCTGAATTTATCAGTTTGAATAGTTCAAAACAGCGTTTTTCTATGTTTTTGCAAGTTTAAAACAGCAATTTTATCGGCATTTCTCATAAATCGCCGTTTCACACAAAAGAAACATGAATTTATCAGTTTGAATAGTTAAAAACAGCGTTTTTCTATGTTTTTGCAAGTTTAAAACAGCAATTTTATCGTCATTTCTCATAAATCGCCGTTTCACACGAAAGAAACATGAATTTGTCAGTTTGAATAGTTGAAAACAGCGTTTTTCTATGTTTTTGCAAGTTTAAAACAGCAATTTTATCGTCATTTCTCATAAATCGCCGTTTCACACGAAAGAAACATGAATTTGTCAGTTTGAATAGTTCAAAACAGCGTTTTTCTATGTTTTTTCATGTTTAAAACAGCAATTTTATCGTCATTTCTCATAAATCGCCGTTTCACATGAAAGAAACATGAATTTGTCAGTTTGAATAGTTGAAAACAGCGTTTTTCTATGTTTTTGCAAGTTTAAAACAGCAATTTTATCGTCATTTCTCATAAATCGCCGTTTCACACGAAAGAAACATGAATTTGTCAGTTTGAATAGTTAAAAACAGCGTTTTTCTATGTTTTTGCAAGTTTAAAACAGCAATTTTATCGTCATTTCTCATAAATCGCCGTTTTACACGAAAGAAACATGAATTTGTCAGTTTGAATAGTTCAAAACAGCGTTTTTCTATGTTTTTGCAAGTTTAAAACAGCAATTTTATCGTCATTTCTCATAAATCGCCGTTTCACACGAAAGAAACATGAATTTGTCAGTTTGAATAGTTCAAAACAGCGTTTTTCTATGTTTTTTCATGTTTAAAACAGCAATTTTATCGTCATTTCTCATAAATCGCCGTTTCACACGAAAGAAACATGAATTTGTCAGTTTGAATAGTTGAAAACAGCGTTTTTCTATGTTTTTGCAAGTTTAAAACAGCAATTTTATCGTCATTTCTCATAAATCGCCGTTTCACACGAAAGAAACCTGAATTTATCAGTTTGAATAGTTAAAAACAGCGTTTTTCTATGTTTTTGCAAGTTTAAAACAGCAATTTTATCGTCATTTCTCATAAATCGCCGTTTCACACGAAAGAAACATGAATTTATCAGTTTGAATAGTTCAAAACAGCGTTTTTCTATGTTTTTGCAAGTTTAAAACAGCAGTTTTATCGTGATTTCACAAAAATCCACCGTTTCGAACGAAAGAAACCTGAATTTATCAGTTTGAATAGTTAAAAACAGCGTTTTTCTATGTTTTTGCAAGTTTAAAACAGCAATTTTATCGTCATTTCTCATAAATCGCCGTTTCACACGAAAGAAACATGAATTTATCAGTTTGAATAGTTAAAAACAGCGTTTTTCTATGTTTTTGCAAGTTTAAAACAGCAATTTTATCGTCATTTCTCATAAATCGCCGTTTCACACGAAAGAAACATGAATTTATCAGTTTGAATAGTTCAAAACAGCGTTTTTCTATGTTTTTGCAAGTTAATAACAGCAGTTTTATCGTGATTACACAAAAATCCACCGTTTCAAACGAAAGAAACCTGAATTTATCAGTTTGAATAGTTAAAAACAGCGTTTTTCTATGTTTTTGCAAGTTTAAAACAGCAATTTTATCGTCATTTCTCATAAATCGCCGTTTCACACGAAAGAAACATGAATTTATCAGTTTGAATAGTTCAAAACAGCGTTTTTCTATGTTTTTGCAAGTTTAAAACAGCAGTTTTATCGTGATTTCACAAAAATCCACCGTTTCGAACGAAAGAAACCTGAATTTATCAGTTTGAATAGTTAAAAACAGCGTTTTTCTATGTTTTTGCAAGTTTAAAACAGCAATTTTATCGTCATTTCTCATAAATCGCCGTTTCACACGAAAGAAACATGAATTTATCAGTTTGAATAGTTAAAAACAGCGTTTTTCTATGTTTTTGCAAGTTTAAAACAGCAATTTTATCGTCATTTCTCATAAATCGCCGTTTCACACGAAAGAAACATGAATTTGTCAGTTTGAATAGTTCAAAACAGCGTTTTTCTATGTTTTTTCATGTTTAAAACAGCAATTTTATCGTCATTTCTCATGAATCGCCGTTTCACACGAAAGAAACATGAATTTATCAGTTTGAATAGTTCAAAACAGCGTTTTTCTATGTTTTTGCAAGTTTAAAACAGCAGTTTTATCGTCATTTCTCATAAATCGCCGTTTCACACGAAAGAAACATGAATTTGTCAGTTTGAATAGTTCAAAACAGCGTTTTTCTGTGTTTTTTCATGTTTAAAACAGCAATTTTATCGTCATTTCTCATAAATCGCCGTTTCACACGAAAGAAACATGAATTTGTCAGTTTGAATAGTTGAAAACAGCGTTTTTCTATGTTTTTGCAAGTTTAAAACAGCAATTTTATCGTCATTTCTCATAAATCGCCGTTTCACACGTAAGAAACATGAATTTGTCAGTTTAAATAGTTCAAAACAGCGTTTTTCTATGTTTTTGCAAGTTTAAAACAGCAATTTTATCGTCATTTCTCATAAAACGCCGTTTCACACGAAAGAAACATGAATTTGTCAGTTTGAATAGTTAAAAACAGCGTTTTTCTATGTTTTTGCAAGTTTAAAACAGCAATTTTATCGTCATTTCTCATAAATCGCCGTTTCACACGAAAGAAACCTGAATTTATCAGTTTGAATAGTTAAAAACAGTGTTTTTCTATGTTTTTGCAAGTTTAAAACAGCAATTTTATCGTCATTTCTCATAAATCGCCGTTTCACACGAAAGAAACATGAATTTATCAGTTTAAATAGTTAAAAACAGCGTTTTTCTATGTTTTTACAAGTTTAAAACAGCAATTTTATCGTCATTTCTCATAAATCGCCGTTTCACACGAAAGAAACATGAATTTGTCAGTTTGAATAGTTCAAAACAGCGTTTTTCTATGTTTTTGCAAGTTTAAAACAGCAATTTTATCGTCATTTCTCATAAATCGCCGTTTCACACGAAAGAAACATGAATTTGTCAGTTTGAATAGTTCAAAACAGCGTTTCTCTATGTTTTTTCATGTTTAAAACAGCAATTTTATCGTCATTTCTCATAAATCGCCGTTTCACACGAAAGAAACATGAATTTGTCAGTTTGAATAGTTCAAAACAGCGTTTTTCTATGTTTTTGCAAGTTTAAAACAGCAATTTTATCGTCATTTTTCATAAATCGCCGTTTCACACGAAAGAAACATGAATTTATCAGTTTGAATAGTTCAACACAGCGTTTTTCTATGTTTTTGCAAGTTTAAAACAGCAGTTTTATCGTGATTTCACAAAAATCCACCGTTTCGAACGAAAGAAACCTGAATTTATCAGTTTGAATAGTTCAAAACAGCGTTTTTCTATGTTTTTGCAAGTTTAAAACAGCAATTTTATCGGCATTTCTCATAAATCGCCGTTTCACACAAAAGAAACATGAATTTATCAGTTTGAATAGTTAAAAACAGCGTTTTTCTATGTTTTTGCAAGTTTAAAACAGCAATTTTATCGTCATTTCTCATAAATCGCCGTTTCACACGAAAGAAACATGAATTTGTCAGTTTGAATAGTTGAAAACAGCGTTTTTCTATGTTTTTGCAAGTTTAAAACAGCAATTTTATCGTCATTTCTCATAAATCGCCGTTTCATACGAAAGAAACATGAATTTGTCAGTTTGAATAGTTCAAAACAGCGTTTTTCTATGTTTTTTCATGTTTAAAACAGCAATTTTATCGTCATTTCTCATAAATCGCCGTTTCACATGAAAGAAACATGAATTTGTCAGTTTGAATAGTTGAAAACAGCGTTTTTCTATGTTTTTGCAAGTTTAAAACAGCAATTTTATCGTCATTTCTCATAAATCGCCGTTTCACACGAAAGAAACATGAATTTGTCAGTTTGAATAGTTCAAAACAGCGTTTTTCTATGTTTTTGCAAGTTTAAAACAGCAATTTTATCGTCATTTCTCATAAATCGCCGTTTCACACGAAAGAAACATGAATTTGTCAGTTTGAATAGTTCAAAACAGCGTTTTTCTATGTTTTTGCAAGTTTAAAACAGCAATTTTATCGTCATTTCTCATAAATCGCCGTTTCACACGAAAGAAACATGAATTTGTCAGTTTGAATAGTTCAAAACAGCGTTTTTCTATGTTTTTTCATGTTTAAAACAGCAATTTTATCGTCATTTCTCATAAATCGCCGTTTCACACGAAAGAAACATGAATTTGTCAGTTTGAATAGTTGAAAACAGCGTTTTTCTATGTTTTTGCAAGTTTAAAACAGCAATTTTATCGTCATTTCTCATAAATCGCCGTTTCACACGAAAGAAACCTGAATTTATCAGTTTGAATAGTTAAAAACAGCGTTTTTCTATGTTTTTGCAAGTTTAAAACAGCAATTTTATCGTCATTTCTCATAAATCGCCGTTTCACACGAAAGAAACATGAATTTATCAGTTTGAATAGTTCAAAACAGCGTTTTTCTATGTTTTTGCAAGTTTAAAACAGCAGTTTTATCGTGATTTCACAAAAATCCACCGTTTCGAACGAAAGAAACCTGAATTTATCAGTTTGAATAGTTAAAAACAGCGTTTTTCTATGTTTTTGCAAGTTTAAAACAGCAATTTTATCGTCATTTCTCATAAATCGCCGTTTCACACGAAAGAAACATGAATTTATCAGTTTGAATAGTTAAAAACAGCGTTTTTCTATGTTTTTGCAAGTTTAAAACAGCAATTTTATCGTCATTTCTCATAAATCGACCGTTTCACACGAAAGAAACATGAATTTGTCAGTTTGAATAGTTCAAAACAGCGTTTTTCTATGTTTTTTCATGTTTAAAACAGCAATTTTATCGTCATTTCTCATGAATCGCCGTTTCACACGAAAGAAACATGAATTTATCAGTTTGAATAGTTCAAAACAGCGTTTTTCTATGTTTTTGCAAGTTTAAAACAGCAGTTTTATCGTCATTTCTCATAAATCGCCGTTTCACACGAAAGAAACATGAATTTGTCAGTTTGAATAGTTCAAAACAGCGTTTTTCTGTGTTTTTTCATGTTTAAAACAGCAATTTTATCGTCATTTCTCATAAATCGCCGTTTCACACGAAAGAAACATGAATTTGTCAGTTTGAATAGTTGAAAACAGCGTTTTTCTATGTTTTTGCAAGTTTAAAACAGCAATTTTATCGTCATTTCTCATAAATCGCCGTTTCACACGTAAGAAACATGAATTTGTCAGTTTGAATAGTTCAAAACAGCGTTTTTCTATGTTTTTGCAAGTTTAAAACAGCAATTTTATCGTCATTTCTCATAAATCGCCGTTTCACACGAAAGAAACCTGAATTTATCAGTTTGAATAGTTAAAAACAGTGTTTTTCTATGTTTTTGCAAGTTTAAAACAGCAATTTTATCGTCATTTCTCATAAATCGCCGTTTCACACGAAAGAAACATGAATTTATCAGTTTAAATAGTTAAAAACAGCGTTTTTCTATGTTTTTACAAGTTTAAAACAGCAATTTTATCGTCATTTCTCATAAATCGCCGTTTCACACGAAAGAAACATGAATTTGTCAGTTTGAATAGTTCAAAACAGCGTTTTTCTATGTTTTTGCAAGTTTAAAACAGCAATTTTATCGTCATTTCTCATAAATCGCCGTTTCACACAAAAGAAACATGAATTTGTCAGTTTGAATAGTTGAAAACAGCGTTTTTCTATGTTTTTGCAAGTTTAAAACAGCAATTTTATCGTCATTTCTCATAAATCGCCGTTTCACACGAAAGAAACATGAATTTGTCAGTTTGAATAGTTCAAAACAGCGTTTTTCTATGTTTTTTCATGTTTAAAACAGCAATTTTATCGTCATTTCTCATAAATCGCCGTTTCACATGAAAGAAACATGAATTTGTCAGTTTGAATAGTTGAAAACAGCGTTTTTCTATGTTTTTGCAAGTTTAAAACAGCAATTTTATCGTCATTTCTCATAAATCGCCGTTTCACACGAAAGAAACATGAATTTGTCAGTTTGAATAGTTCAAAACAGCGTTTTTCTATGTTTTTGCAAGTTTAAAACAGCAATTTTATCGTCATTTCTCATAAATCGCCGTTTCACACGAAAGAAACATGAATTTGTCAGTTTGAATAGTTCAAAACAGCGTTTTTCTATGTTTTTGCAAGTTTAAAACAGCAATTTTATCGTCATTTCTCATAAATCGCCGTTTCACACGAAAGAAACATGAATTTGTCAGTTTGAATAGTTCAAAACAGCGTTTTTCTATGTTTTTTCATGTTTAAAACAGCAATTTTATCGTCATTTCTCATAAATCGCCGTTTCACACGAAAGAAACATGAATTTGTCAGTTTGAATAGTTGAAAACAGCGTTTTTCTATGTTTTTGCAAGTTTAAAACAGCAATTTTATCGTCATTTCTCATAAATCGCCGTTTCACACGAAAGAAACCTGAATTTATCAGTTTGAATAGTTAAAAACAGCGTTTTTCTATGTTTTTGCAAGTTTAAAACAGCAATTTTATCGTCATTTCTCATAAATCGCCGTTTCACACGAAAGAAACATGAATTTATCAGTTTGAATAGTTCAAAACAGCGTTTTTCTATGTTTTTGCAAGTTTAAAACAGCAGTTTTATCGTGATTTCACAAAAATCCACCGTTTCGAACGAAAGAAACCTGAATTTATCAGTTTGAATAGTTAAAAACAGCGTTTTTCTATGTTTTTGCAAGTTTAAAACAGCAATTTTATCGTCATTTCTCATAAATCGCCGTTTCACACGAAAGAAACATGAATTTATCAGTTTGAATAGTTAAAAACAGCGTTTTTCTATGTTTTTGCAAGTTTAAAACAGCAATTTTATCGTCATTTCTCATAAATCGACCGTTTCACACGAAAGAAACATGAATTTGTCAGTTTGAATAGTTCAAAACAGCGTTTTTCTATGTTTTTTCATGTTTAAAACAGCAATTTTATCGTCATTTCTCATGAATCGCCGTTTCACACGAAAGAAACATGAATTTATCAGTTTGAATAGTTCAAAACAGCGTTTTTCTATGTTTTTGCAAGTTTAAAACAGCAGTTTTATCGTCATTTCTCATAAATCGCCGTTTCACACGAAAGAAACATGAATTTGTCAGTTTGAATAGTTCAAAACAGCGTTTTTCTGTGTTTTTTCATGTTTAAAACAGCAATTTTATCGTCATTTCTCATAAATCGCCGTTTCACACGAAAGAAACATGAATTTGTCAGTTTGAATAGTTGAAAACAGCGTTTTTCTATGTTTTTGCAAGTTTAAAACAGCAATTTTATCGTCATTTCTCATAAATCGCCGTTTCACACGTAAGAAACATGAATTTGTCAGTTTGAATAGTTCAAAACAGCGTTTTTCTATGTTTTTGCAAGTTTAAAACAGCAATTTTATCGTCATTTCTCATAAAACGCCGTTTCACACGAAAGAAACATGAATTTGTCAGTTTGAATAGTTAAAAACAGCGTTTTTCTATGTTTTTGCAAGTTTAAAACAGCAATTTTATCGTCATTTCTCATAAATCGCCGTTTCACACGAAAGAAACCTGAATTTATCAGTTTGAATAGTTAAAAACTGTGTTTTTCTATGTTTTTGCAAGTTTAAAACAGCAATTTTATCGTCATTTCTCATAAATCGCCGTTTCACACGAAAGAAACATGAATTTATCAGTTTAAATAGTTAAAAACAGCGTTTTTCTATGTTTTTACAAGTTTAAAACAGCAATTTTATCGTCATTTCTCATAAATCGCCGTTTCACACGAAAGAAACATGAATTTGTCAGTTTGAATAGTTCAAAACAGCGTTTTTCTATGTTTTTGCAAGTTTAAAACAGCAATTTTATCGTCATTTCTCATAAATCGCCGTTTCACACGAAAGAAACATGAATTTGTCAGTTTGAATAGTTCAAAACAGCGTTTCTCTATGTTTTTTCATGTTTAAAACAGCAATTTTATCGTCATTTCTCATAAATCGCCGTTTCACACGAAAGAAACATGAATTTGTCAGTTTGAATAGTTCAAAACAGCGTTTTTCTATGTTTTTGCAAGTTTAAAACAGCAATTTTATTGTCATTTCTCATAAATCGCCGTTTCACACGAAAGAAACATGAATTTATCAGTTTGAATAGTTCAAAACAGCGTTTTTCTATGTTTTTGCAAGTTAATAACAGCAGTTTTATCGTGATTACACAAAAATCCACCGTTTCAAACGAAAGAAACCTGAATTTATCAGTTTGAATAGTTAAAAACAGCGTTTTTCTATGTTTTTGCAAGTTTAAAACAGCAATTTTATCGTCATTTCTCATAAATCGCCGTTTCACACGAAAGAAACATGAATTTGTCAGTTTGAATAGTTCAAAACAGCGTTTTTCTATGTTTTTGCAAGTTTAAAACAGCAATTTTATCGTCATTTTTCATAAATCGCCGTTTCACACGAAAGAAACATGAATTTATCAGTTTGAATAGTTCAACACAGCGTTTTTCTATGTTTTTGCAAGTTTAAAACAGCAGTTTTATCGTGATTTCACAAAAATCCACCGTTTCGAACGAAAGAAACCTGAATTTATCAGTTTGAATAGTTCAAAACAGCGTTTTTCTATGTTTTTGCAAGTTTAAAACAGCAATTTTATCGGCATTTCTCATAAATCGCCGTTTCACACAAAAGAAACATGAATTTATCAGTTTGAATAGTTAAAAACAGCGTTTTTCTATGTTTTTGCAAGTTTAAAACAGCAATTTTATCGTCATTTCTCATAAATCGCCGTTTCACACGAAAGAAACATGAATTTGTCAGTTTGAATAGTTCAAAACAGCGTTTTTCTATGTTTTTGCAAGTTTAAAACAGCAATTTTATCGTCATTTCTCATAAATCGCCGTTTCACACGAAAGAAACATGAATTTATCAGTTTGAATAGTTCAAAACAGCGTTTTTCTATGTTTTTGCAAGTTAATAACAGCAGTTTTATCGTGATTACACAAAAATCCACCGTTTCAAACGAAAGAAACCTGCATTTATCAGTTTGAATAGTTAAAAACAGCGTTTTTCTATGTTTTTGCAAGTTTAAAACAGCAATTTTATCGTCATTTCTCATAAATCGCCGTTTCACACGAAAGAAACATGAATTTGTCAGTTTGAATAGTTCAAAACAGCGTTTTTCTATGTTTTTGCAAGTTTAAAACAGCAATTTTATCGTCATTTTTCATAAATCGCCGTTTCACACGAAAGAAACATGAATTTATCAGTTTGAATAGTTCAACACAGCGTTTTTCTATGTTTTTGCAAGTTTAAAACAGCAGTTTTATCGTGATTTCACAAAATCCACCGTTTCGAACGAAAGAAACCTGAATTTATCAGTTTGAATAGTTCAAAACAGCGTTTTTCTATGTTTTTGCAAGTTTAAAACAGCAATTTTATCGGCATTTCTCATAAATCGCCGTTTCACACAAAAGAAACATGAATTTATCAGTTTGAATAGTTAAAAACAGCGTTTTTCTATGTTTTTGCAAGTTTAAAACAGCAATTTTATCGTCATTTCTCATAAATCGCCGTTTCACACGAAAGAAACATGAATTTGTCAGTTTGAATAGTTCAAAACAGCGTTTTTCTATGTTTTTGCAAGTTTAAAACAGCAATTTTTATCGTCATTTCTCATAAATCGCCGTTTCACACGAAAGAAACATGAATTTATCAGTTTGAATAGTTCAAAACAGCGTTTTTCTATGTTTTTGCAAGTTTAAAACAGCAATTTTATCGTCATTTCTCATAAATCGCCGTTTCACACGTAAGAAACATGAATTTGTCAGTTTGAATAGTTCAAAACAGCGTTTTTCTATGTTTTTGCAAGTTTAAAACAGCAATTTTATCTAAAACGCCGTTTCACACGAAAGAAACATGAATTTATCAGTTTAAATAGTTAAAAACAGCGTTTTTCTATGTTTTTACAAGTTTAAAACAGCAATTTTATCGTCATTTCTCATAAATCGCCGTTTCACACGAAAGAAACATGAATTTGTCAGTTTGAATAGTTCAAAACAGCGTTTTTCTATGTTTTTGCAAGTTTAAAACAGCAATTTTATCGTCATTTCTCATAAATCGCCGTTTCACACGAAAGAAACATGAATTTGTCAGTTTGAATAGTTCAAAACAGCGTTTCTCTATGTTTTTTCATGTTTAAAACAGCAATTTTATCGTCATTTCTCATAAATCGCCGTTTCACACGAAAGAAACATGAATTTGTCAGTTTGAATAGTTCAAAACAGCGTTTTTCTATGTTTTTGCAAGTTTAAAACAGCAATTTTATTGTCATTTCTCATAAATCGCCGTTTCACACGAAAGAAACATGAATTTATCAGTTTGAATAGTTCAAAACAGCGTTTTTCTATGTTTTTGCAAGTTTATAACAGCAGTTTTATCGTGATTACACAAAAATCCACCGTTTCAAACGAAAGAAACCTGAATTTATCAGTTTGAATAGTTCAACACAGCGTTTTTCTATGTTTTTGCAAGTTTAAAACAGCAGTTTTATCGTGATTTCACAAAAATCCACCGTTTCGAACGAAAGAAACCTGAATTTATCAGTTTGAATAGTTAAAAACAGCGTTTTTCTATGTTTTTGCAAGTTTAAAACAGCAATTTTATCGGCATTTCTCATAAATCGCCGTTTCACACAAAAGAAACATGAATTTATCAGTTTGAATAGTTAAAAACAGCGTTTTTCTATGTTTTTGCAAGTTTAAAACAGCAATTTTATCGTCATTTCTCATAAATCGCCGTTTCACACGAAAGAAACATGAATTTGTCAGTTTGAATAGTTCAAAACAGCGTTTTTCTATGTTTTTGCAAGTTTAAAACAGCAATTTTATCGTCATTTCTCATAAATCGCCGTTTCACACGAAAGAAACATGAATTTATCAGTTTGAATAGTTCAAAACAGCGTTTTTCTATGTTTTTGCAAGTTTAAAACAGCAGTTTTATCGTGATTTCACAAAAATCCACCGTTTAGAACGAAAGAAACCTGAATTTATCAGTTTGAATAGTTAAAAACAGCGTTTTTCTATGTTTTTGCAAGTTTAAAACAGCAATTTTATCGTCATTTCTCATAAATCGACGTTTCACACGAAAGAAACATGAATTTATCAGTTTAAATAGTTAAAAACAGCGTTTTTCTATGTTTTTACAAGTTTAAAACAGCAATTTTATCGTCATTTCTCATAAATCGCCGTTTCACACGAAAGAAACATGAATTTGTCAGTTTGAATAGTTCAAAACAGCGTTTTTCTATGTTTTTGCAAGTTTAAAACAGCAATTTTATCGTCATTTCTCATAAATCGCCGTTTCACACGAAAGAAACATGAATTTGTCAGTTTGAATAGTTCAAAACAGCGTTTTTCTATGTTTTTGCAAGTTTAAAAAAGCAATTTTATCGTCATTTCTCATAAATCGCCGTTTCACACGAAAGAAACATGAATTTATCAGTTTGAATAGTTCAAAACAGCGTTTTTCTATGTTTTTGCAAGTTTAAAACAGCAATTTTATCGTCATTTCTCATAAATCGCCGTTTCACACGAAAGAAACATGAATTTGTCAGTTTGAATAGTTCAAAACAGCGTTTTTCTATGTTTTTGCAAGTTTAAAACAGCAATTTTATCGTCATTTCTCATAAATCGCCGTTTCACACGAAAGAAACATGAATTTGTCAGTTTGAATAGTTCAAAACAGCGTTTTTCTATGTTTTTTCATGTTTAAAACAGCAATTTTATTGTCATTTCTCATAAATCGCTGTTTCACACGAAAGAAACATGAATTTGTCAGTTTGAATAGTTAAAAACAGCGTTTTTCTATGTTTTTGCAAGTTTAAAACAGCAATTTTATCGTCATTTCTCATAAATCGCCGTTTCACACGAAAGAAACATGAATTTGTCAGTTTGAATAGTTCAAAACAGCGTTTTTCTAGGTTTTTGCAAGTTTAAAAAAGCAATTTTATCGTCATTTCTCATAAATCGCCGTTTCACACGAAAGAAACATGAATTTATCAGTTTGAATAGTTCAAAACAGCGTTTTTCTATGTTTTTGCAAGTTTAAAACAGCAATTTTATCGTCATTTCTCATAAATCGCCGTTTCACACGAAAGAAACATGAATTTGTCAGTTTGAATAGTTCAAAACAGCGTTTTTCTATGTTTTTGCAAGTTTAAAACAGCAATTTTATCGTCATTTCTCATAAATCGCCGTTTCACACGAAAGAAACATGAATTTGTCAGTTTGAATAGTTCAAAACAGCGTTTTTCTATGTTTTTTCATGTTTAAAACAGCAATTTTATTGTCATTTCTCATAAATCGCTGTTTCACACGAAAGAAACATGAATTTGTCAGTTTGAATAATTAAAAACAGCGTTTTTCTATGTTTTTGCAAGTTTAAAACAGCAATTTTTTCGTCATTTCTCATAAATCGCCGTTTCACACGAAAGAAACCTGAATTTATCAGTTTGAATAGTTAAAAACAGCGTTTTTCTATGTTTTTGCAAGTTTAAAACAGCAATTTTATCGTCATTTCTCATAAATCGCCGTTTCACACGAAAGAAACATGAATTTATCAGTTTGAATAGTTCAAAACAGCGTTTTTCTATGTTTTTGCAAGTTTAAAACGGCAGTTTTATCGTGATTTCACAAAAATCCACCGTTTCGAACGAAAGAAACCTGAATTTATCAGTTTGAATAGTTAAAAAACAGCGTTTTTCTATGTTTTTGCAAGTTTAAAACAGCAATTTTATCGTCATTTCTCATAAATCGCCGTTTCACACGAAAGAAACATGAATTTATCAGTTTGAATAGTTAAAAACAGCGTTTTTCTATGTTTTTACAAGTTTAAAACAGCAATTTTATCGTCATTTCTCATAAATCGCCGTTTCACACGATAGAAACATGAATTTGTCAGTTTGAATAGTTCAAAACAGCGTTTTTCTATGTTTTTGCAAGTTTAAAACAGCAATTTTATCGTCATTTTTCATAAATCGCCGTTTCACACGAAAGAAACATGAATTTGTCAGTTTGAATAGTTCAAAACAGCGTTTTTCTATGTTTTTTCATGTTTAAAACAGCAATTTTATTGTCATTTCTCATAAATCGCCGTTTCACACGAAAGAAACATGAATTTGTCAGTTTGAATAGTTAAAAACAGCGTTTTTCTATTTTTTTGCAAGTTTAAAACAGCAATTTTATCGTCATTTCTCATAAATCGCCGTTTCACACGAAAGAAACATGAATTTGTCAGTTTGAATAGTTCAAAACAGCGTTTTTCTATGTTTTTGCAAGTTTAAAACAGCAATTTTATCGTCATTTCTCATAAATCGCCGTTTCACACGAAAGAAACATGAATTTATCAGTTTGAATAGTTCAAAACAGCGTTTTTCTATGTTTTTGCAAGTTTAAAACAGCAGTTTTATCGTGATTTCACAAAAATCCACCGTTTCGAACGAAAGAAACCTGAATTTATCAGTTTGAATAGTTCAAAACAGCGTTTTTCTATGTTTTTGCAAGTTTAAAACAGCAATTTTATCGGCATTTCTCATAAATCGCCGTTTCACACAAAAGAAACATGAATTTATCAGTTTGAATAGTTAAAAACAGCGTTTTTCTATGTTTTTGCAAGTTTAAAACAGCAATTTTATCGTCATTTCTCATAAATCGCCGTTTCACACGAAAGAAACATGAATTTGTCAGTTTGAATAGTTCAAAACAGCGTTTTTTCTATGTTTTTGCAAGTTTAAAACAGCAATTTTATCGTCATTTCTCATAAATCGCCGTTTCACACGAAAGAAACATGAATTTATCAGTTTGAATAGTTCAAAACAGCGTTTTTCTATGTTTTTGCAAGTTTAAAACAGCAATTTTATCGTCATTTCTCATAAATCGCCGTTTCACACGTAAGAAACATGAATTTGTCAGTTTGAATAGTTCAAAACAGCGTTTTTCTATGTTTTTGCAAGTTTAAAACAGCAATTTTATCGTCATTTCTCATAAAACGCCGTTTCACACGAAAGAAACATGAATTTATCAGTTTAAATAGTTAAAAACAGCGTTTTTTCTATGTTTTTACAAGTTTAAAACAGCAATTTTATCGTCATTTCTCATAAATCGCCGTTTCACACGAAAGAAACATGAATTTGTCAGTTTGAATAGTTCAAAACAGCGTTTTTCTATGTTTTTGCAAGTTTAAAACAGCAATTTTATCGTCATTTCTCATAAATCGCCGTTTCACACGAAAGAAACATGAATTTGTCAGTTTGAATAGTTCAAAACAGCGTTTCTCTATGTTTTTTCATGTTTAAAACAGCAATTTTATCGTCATTTCTCATAAATCGCCGTTTCACACGAAAGAAACATGAATTTGTCAGTTTGAATAGTTCAAAACAGCGTTTTTCTATGTTTTTGCAAGTTTAAAACAGCAATTTTATTGTCATTTCTCATAAATCGCCGTTTCACACGAAAGAAACATGAATTTATCAGTTTGAATAGTTCAAAACAGCGTTTTTCTATGTTTTTGCAAGTTTATAACAGCAGTTTTATCGTGATTACACAAAAATCCACCGTTTCAAACGAAAGAAACCTGAATTTATCAGTTTGAATAGTTAAAAACAGCGTTTTTCTATGTTTTTGCAAGTTTAAAACAGCAATTTTATCGTCATTTCTCATAAATCGCCGTTTCACACGAAAGAAACATGAATTTGTTAGTTTGAATAGTTCAAAACAGCGTTTTTCTATGTTTTTGCAAGTTTAAAACAGCAATTTTATCGTCATTTCTCATAAATCGCCGTTTCACACGAAAGAAACATGAATTTATCAGTTTGAATAGTTCAACACAGCGTTTTTCTATGTTTTTGCAAGTTTAAAACAGCAGTTTTATCGTGATTTCACAAAAATCCACCGTTTCGAACGAAAGAAACCTGAATTTATCAGTTTGAATAGTTAAAAACAGCGTTTTTCTATGTTTTTGCAAGTTTAAAACAGCAATTTTATCGGCATTTTTCATAAATCGCCGTTTCACACAAAAGAAACATGAATTTATCAGTTTGAATAGTTAAAAACAGCGTTTTTCTATGTTTTTGCAAGTTTAAAACAGCAATTTTATCGTCATTTCTCATAAATCGCCGTTTCACACGAAAGAAACATGAATTTGTCAGTTTGAATAGTTCAAAACAGCGTTTTTCTATGTTTTTGCAAGTTTAAAACAGCAATTTTATCGTCATTTCTCATAAATCGCCGTTTCACACGAAAGAAACATGAATTTATCAGTTTGAATAGTTCAAAACAGCGTTTTTCTATGTTTTTGCAAGTTTAAAACAGCAATTTTATCGTCATTTCTCATAAATCGCCGTTTCACACGTAAGAAACATGAATTTGTCAGTTTGAATAGTTCAAAACAGCGTTTTTCTATGTTTTTGCAAGTTTAAAACAGCAATTTTATCGTCATTTCTCATAAATCGACGTTTCACACGAAAGAAACATGAATTTATCAGTTTAAATAGTTAAAAACAGCGTTTTTTCTATGTTTTTACAAGTTTAAAACAGCAATTTTATCGTCATTTCTCATAAATCGCCGTTTCACACGAAAGAAACATGAATTTGTCAGTTTGAATAGTTAAAAACAGTGTTTTTCTATGTTTTTGCAAGTTTAAAACAGCAATTTTATCGTCATTTCTCATAAATCGCCGTTTCACACGAAAGAAACATGAATTTATCAGTTTGAATAGTTCAAAACAGCGTTTTTCTATGTTTTTGCAAGTTTAAAACAGCAGTTTTATCGTGATTTCACAAAATCCACCGTTTCGAACGAAAGAAACCTGAATTTATCAGTTTGAATAGTTAAAAACAGCGTTTTTCTATGTTTTTGCAAGTTTAAAACAGCAATTTATCGTCATTTCTCATAAATCGACGTTTCACACGAAAGAAACATGAATTTATCAGTTTGAATAGTTAAAAACAGCGTTTTTCTATGTTTTTACAAGTTTAAAACAGCAATTTTATCGTCATTTCTCATAAATCGCCGTTTCACACGAAAGAAACATGAATTTGTCAGTTTGAATAGTTCAAAACAGCGTTTTTCTATGTTTTTGCAAGTTTAAAACAGCAATTTTATCGTCATTTCTCATAAATCGCCGTTTCACACGAAAGAAACATGAATTTGTCAGTTTGAATAGTTCAAAACAGCGTTTTTCTATGTTTTTGCAAGTTTAAAAAAGCAATTTTATCGTCATTTCTCATAAATCGCCGTTTCACACGAAAGAAACATGAATTTATCAGTTTGAATAGTTCAAAACAGCGTTTTTCTATGTTTTTGCAAGTTTAAAACAGCAATTTTATCGTCATTTCTCATAAATCGCCGTTTCACACGAAAGAAACCTGAATTTATCAGTTTGAATAGTTAAAAACAGTGTTTTTCTATGTTTTTGCAAGTTTAAAACAGCAATTTTATCGTCATTACTCATAAATCGCCGTTTCACACGAAAGAAACATGAATTTATCAGTTTGAATAGTTCAAAACAGCGTTTTTCTATGTTTTTGCAAGTTTAAAACAGCAGTTTTATCGTGATTTCACAAAAATCCACCGTTTCGAACGAAAGAAACCTGAATTTATCAGTTTGAATAGTTAAAAACAGCGTTTTTTCTATGTTTTTGCAAGTTTAAAACAGCAATTTTATCGTCATTTCTCATAAATCGACGTTTCACACGAAAGAAACATGAATTTATCAGTTTAAATAGTTAAAAACAGCGTTTTTCTATGTTTTTACAAGTTTAAAACAGCAATTTTATCGTCATTTCTCATAAATCGCCGTTTCACACGAAAGAAACATGAATTTGTCAGTTTGAATAGTTCAAAACAGCGTTTTTCTATGTTTTTGCAAGTTTAAAACAGCAATTTTATCGTCATTTCTCATAAATCGCCGTTTCACACGAAAGAAACATGAATTTGTCAGTTTGAATAGTTCAAAACAGCGTTTTTCTATGTTTTTGCAAGTTTAAAAAAGCAATTTTATCGTCATTTCTCATAAATCGCCGTTTCACACGAAAGAAACATGAATTTATCAGTTTGAATAGTTCAAAACAGCGTTTTTCTATGTTTTTGCAAGTTTAAAACAGCAATTTTATCGTCATTTCTCATAAATCGCCGTTTCACACGAAAGAAACATGAATTTGTCAGTTTGAATAGTTCAAAACTGCGTTTTTCTATGTTTTTGCAAGTTTAAAACAGCAATTTTATCGTCATTTCTCATAAATCGCCGTTTCACACGAAAGAAACATGAATTTGTCAGTTTGAATAGTTCAAAACAGCGTTTTTCTATGTTTTTTCATGTTTAAAACAGCAATTTTATTGTCATTTCTCATAAATCGCTGTTTCACACGAAAGAAACATGAATTTGTCAGTTTGAATAGTTAAAAACAGCGTTTTTCTATGTTTTTGCAAGTTTAAAACAGCAATTTTATCGTCATTTCTCATAAATCGCCGTTTCACACGAAAGAAACATGAATTTGTCAGTTTGAATAGTTCAAAACAGCGTTTTTCTAGGTTTTTGCAAGTTTAAAAAAGCAATTTTATCGTCATTTCTCATAAATCGCCGTTTCACACGAAAGAAACATGAATTTATCAGTTTGAATAGTTCAAAACAGCGTTTTTCTATGTTTTTGCAAGTTTAAAACAGCAATTTTATCGTCATTTCTCATAAATCGCCGTTTCACACGAAAGAAACATGAATTTGTCTGTTTGAATAGTTCAAAACAGCGTTTTTCTATGTTTTTGCAAGTTTAAAACAGCAATTTTATCGTCATTTCTCATAAATCGCCGTTTCACACGAAAGAAACATGAATTTGTCAGTTTGAATAGTTCAAAACAGCGTTTTTCTATGTTTTTTCATGTTTAAAACAGCAATTTTATTGTCATTTCTCATAAATCGCTGTTTCACACGAAAGAAACATGAATTTGTCAGTTTGAATAGTTAAAAACAGCGTTTTTCTATGTTTTTGCAAGTTTAAAACAGCAATTTTTTTCGTCATTTCTCATAAATCGCCGTTTCACACGAAAGAAACCTGAATTTATCAGTTTGAATAGTTAAAAACAGCGTTTTTCTATGTTTTTGCAAGTTTAAAACAGCAATTTTATCGTCATTTCTCATAAATCGCCGTTTCACACGAAAGAAACATGAATTTATCAGTTTGAATAGTTCAAAACAGCGTTTTTCTATGTTTTTGCAAGTTTAAAACGGCAGTTTTATCGTGATTTCACAAAAATCC
>CAWWDY010001471.1:0-21550 GCA_963942605.1 Poecilus cupreus | reverse complement strand
TGTATAATAGCTAATGTTGGTGAAAGCAAGATTTATATGCTGTATTAAGCATGCAAAAGCATACAAAACACCGTTTTCAAGTATGTAAACTGTCACATTCATGTTTCTGTCGTGTATTATAGCCAATGTTGGTGAAAGCAAGATAAAAATGCTGTTTTAAGCATTCAAAAGCATACAAAACATCGTTTTCAAGTATTTAAACTGTCATATTTATGTATATGTCGTGTGTAATGGCTTATGTTTCCAAAATCAAGATAAAATAGCTGTTTTCTGCTTGCAAAAACATACAAAATGCTGTTTTCAAGTAATTAAACTATCATATTCATGTTTCTGTCGTGTATAATAGCTAATGTTGGTGAAAGTAAGATAAAAATGCTGTTTTAAGCATGCAAAAGCATACAAAACACCGTTTTCAAGTATTTTAACTGTCATATTCATGTATATGTCGTGTGTAATGGCTTATGTGTGCAAAATCAAGATAAAATAGCTGTTTTCAGCTTGCAAAAACATACAAAATGCTGTTTTCAAGTATTAAAACTGTCATATTCATGTTTCTGTCATGTATAATAGCTAATGATGGTGAAAGCAATATAAAAATGCTGTTTTAAGCATGCAAAAGCATACAAAACACCGTTTATAAGTATTTAAACTATCATATTCATGTACATGTCGTGTGTAATGGCTTATGTTTGCAAAATCAAGATAAAATAGCTGTTTTCAGCTTGCAAAAACATACAAAATGCTGATTTCAAGTATTTATACTGTCATATTCATGTTTCTGTAGTGTATAATAGCTAATGTTGGTGAAAGCAAGATTAAAATGCTGTTTTAAGCATGCAAAAGCATACAAAACACCGTTTTCAAGTATTTAAACTGTCATATTCATGTTTCTGTCGTGTATAATAGCTAATGTTGGTGAAAGCAAGATTTAAATGCTGTATTAAGCATGCAAAAGCATACAAAACACCGTTTTCAAGTATGTAAACTGTCACATTCATGTTTCTGTCGTGTATTATAGCTAATGTTGGTGAAAGCAAGATAAAAATGCTGTTTTAAGCATTCAAAAGCATACAAAACATCGTTTTCAAGTATTTAAACTGTCATATTTATGTATATGTCGTGTGTAATGGCTTATGTTTCCAAAATCAAGATAAAATAGCTGTTTTCTGCTTGCAAAAACTTACAAAATGCTGTTTTCAAGTATTTAAATTGTCATATTCATGTATATGTCGTGTGTAATGGCTTATGTTTGCAAAATCAAGATAAAATAGCTGTATTCAGCTTGCAAAAACATACAAAATGCTGTTTTCAAGTATTTAAACTGTCATATTCATGTATATGTCGTGTGTAATGGCTTATGTTTGCAAAATCGGGATAAAATAGCTGTTTTCAGCTTGCAAAAACATACAAAATGCTGTTTTCAAGTATTTAAACTGTCATATTCATGTTTCTGTCGTGTATAATAGCTAATGTTGGTGAAAACAAGATAAAAATGCTGTTTTCAGCTTGCAAAAACATACAAAATGCTGTTTTCAAGTATTTAAATTGTCATATTCATGTATATGTCGTGTGTAATGGCTTATGTTTGCAAAATCAAGATAAAATAGCTGTTTTCAGCTTGCAAAAACATTCAAAATGCTGTTTTCAAGTATTTAAACTATCATATTCATGTTTCTGTCGTGTTTAATAGCTAATGTTGGAGAAAGTAAGATAAAAATTCTGTTTTAAGCATGCAAGAGCATACAAAACACCGTTTTCAAGTATTTTGACTGTCATATTCATGTATATGTCGTGTGTAATGGCTTGTGTTTGCAAAATCAAGATAAAATAGCGGTTTTCAGCTTGCAAAAACATACAAAGTGCTGTTTTCAAGTATTAAAACTGTCATATTCATGTTTCTGTCATGTATAATAGCTAATGATGGTGAAAGCAAGATAAAAATGCTGTTTTAAGCATGCAAAAGCATACAAAACACCGTTTATAAGTATTTAAACTGTCATATTCATGTATATGTCGTGTGTAATGGCTTATGTTTGCAAAATCAAGATAAAATAGCTGTTTTCAGCTTGCAAAAACATACAAAATGCTGTTTTCAAGTTTTTAAACTGTCATATTCATGTTTCTGTCGTGTATAATAGCTAGTGTTGGTGAAAGCAAGATTTATATGCTGTATTAAGCATGCAAAAGCATACAAAACACCGTTTTCAAGTATGTAAACTGTCACATTCATGTTTCTGTCGTGTATTATAGCTAATGTTGGTGAAAGCAAGATAAAAATGCTGTTTTAAGCATTCAAAAGCATACAAAACATCGTTTTCAAGTATTTAAACTGTCATATTTATGTATATGTCGTGTGTAATGGCTTATGTTTCCAAAATCAAGATAAAATAGCTGTTTTCTGCTTGCAAAAACATACAAAATGCTGTTTTCAAGTAATTAAACTATCATATTCATGTTTCTGTCGTGTATAATAGCTAATGTTGGTGAAAGCAAGGTAAAAATGCTGTTTTAAGCATTCAAAAGCATACAAAACATTGTTTTCAAGTATTTAAACTGTCATATTCATGTATATGTCGTGTGTAATGGCTTATGTTTGCAAAATCAAGATAAAATAGCTGTTTTCAGCTTGCAAAAACATACAAAATGCTGTTTTTCAAGTATTTAAACTGTCATATTCATGTATATGTCGTGTGTAATGGCATATGTTTGCAAAATCGAGATAAAATAGCTGTTTTCAGCTTGCAAAAACATACAAAATGCTGTTTTCAAGTATTTAAACTGTCATATTCATGTTTCTGTCGTGTATAATAGCTAATGTTGGTGAAAACAAGATAAAAATGCAGTTTTAAGCATGCAAAAGCATACAAAACACTGTTTTCATGTATTTAAACTGTCATATTCATGTATATGTCGTGTGTAATGGCTTATGTTTGCAAAATCAAGATAAAATAGCTGTTTTCAACTTGCAAAAACATACAAAATGCTATTTTCAAGTATTTAAACTGTCATATTCATGTTTCTGTCGTGTATAATAGGTAATGTTGGTGAAAGCAAGATAAAAATGCTGTAAAACAGCTTGCAAAAACATACAAAATGCTGTTTTCAAGTATTTAAACTGTCATATTCATGTATATGTCGTGTGTAATGGCTTATGTTTGCAAAATCGAGATAAAATAGCTGTTTGCAGCTTGTAAAAACATTCAAAATGCTGTTTTCAAGTAATTAAACTATCATATTCATGTTTCTGTCGTGTATAATAGCTAATGTTGGTGAAAGTAAGATAAAAATGCTGTTTTAAGCATGCAAAAGCATACAAAACACCGTTTTCAAGTATTTTAACTGTCATATTCATGTATATGTCGTGTGTAATGGTTTATGTTTGCAAAATCAAGATAAAATAGCTGTTTTCAGCTTGCAAAAACATACAAAATGCTGATTTCAAGTATTTATACTGTCATATTCATGTTTCTGTAGTGTATAATAGCTAATGTTGGTGAAAGCAAGATTAAAATGCTGTTTTAAGCATGCAAAAGCATACAAAACATCGTTTTCAAGTATTTAAACTGTCATATTTATGTATATGTCGTGTGTAATGGCTTATGTTTCCAAAATCAAGATAAAATAGCTGTTTTCTGCTTGCAAAAACTTACAAAATGCTGTTTTCAAGTATTTAAATTGTCATATTCATGTATATGTCGTGTGTAATGGCTTATGTTTGCAAAATCAAGATAAAATAGCTGTTTTCAGCTTGCAAAAACATACAAAATGCTGTTTTCAAGTATTTAAACTGTCATATTCATGTATATGTCGTGTGTAATGGCTTATGTTTGCAAAATCGGGATAAAATAGCTGTTTTCAGCTTGCAAAAACATACAAAATACTGTTTTCAAGTTTTTAAACTGTCATATTCATGTTTCTGTCGTGTATAATAGCTAGCGTTGGTGAAAGCAAGATAAAAATGCTGTTTTAAGCATGCAAAAGCATACAAAACACCGTTTTTAAGTATTTAAACTGTCATATTCATGTATATGTCGTGTGTAATGTCTTATGTTTGCAAAATCAAGATAAAATAGCTGTTTTCAGCTTGCAAAAACATACAAAATGCTGATTTCAAGTATTTAAACTGTCATATTCATGTTTCTGTAGTGTATAATAGCTAATGTTGGTGAAAGCAAGATTAAAATGCTGTTTTAAGCATGCAAAAGCATACAAAACACCGTTTTCAAGTATTTAAACTGTCATATTCATGTTTCTGTCGTGTATAGTGTATAATAGCTAATGTTGGTGAAAGCAAGATTTAATTGCTGTATTAAGCATGCAAAAGCATACAAAACACCGTTTTCAATTATGTAAACTGTCACATTCATGTTTCTGTCGTGTATTATAGCTAATGTTGGTGAAAGCAAGATAAAAATGCTGTTTTAAGCATTCAAAAGCATACAAAACATCGTTTTCAAGTATTTAAACTGTCATATTTATGTATATGTCGTGTGTAATGGCTTATGTTTCCAAAATCAAGATAAAATAGCTGTTTTTTGCTTGCAAAAACATACAAAATGCTGTTTTCAAGTATTTAAACTGTCATATTCATGTTTCTGTCGTGTATAATAGCTAATGTTGGTGAAAGCAAGATAAAAATGCTGTCTTAAGCATGCAAAAGCATACAAAACACCGTTTTCAAGTATTTAAACTGTCATATTCATGTATATGTCGTATGTAATGGCTTATGTTTGCAAAATCAAGATAAAATAGCTGTTTTCAGCTTGCAAAAACATACAAAATGCTGTTTTCAAGTATGTAAATTGTCATATTCATGTTTCTGTCCTGTATAATAGCTAATGTTGGTGAAAGCAAGATAAAAATGCTGTTTTAAGCATGCGAAAGCAAACAAAACACCGTTTTCAATTATATAAACTGTCATATTTATGTATATGTCGTGTGTAATGGCTTATGTTTGCAAAATCAAGATAAAATAGCTGTTTTCAGCTTGCAAAAACATACAAAATGCTGTTTTCAAGTATTTAAATTGTCATATTTATGTATATGTCGTGTGTAATGGCTAACGTTGGTGAAAGCAAGATAAAAATGCTGTTTTAAGCATGCAAAAGCATACAAAATACCGTTTTCAAGTATTTAAACTGTCATATTCATGTATATGTCGCGTGTAATGGCTTATGTTTGCAAAATCAAGGTAAAATAGCTGTTTTCAGCTTGCAAAAACATACAAAACACAGTTTTCAAGTATTTTAACTGTCATATTCATGTATATGTCGTATGTAATGGCTTATGTTTGCAAAATCAAGATAAAATAGCTATTTTCAGCTTGCAAAACCAACAAAATGCTGTTTTCAAGTATTTAAACTGTCATATTCATGTTTCTGTCGTGTATAATAGCTAATGTTGGTGGAAGCAATATAAAAATGCTATCTTAAGCATGCAAAAGCATACAAAACACTGTTTTCAAGTATTTAAACTGTCATATTCATGTATATGTCGTGTGTAATGGCTTATATTTGCAAAATCAAGATAAAATAGCTGTTTTCAGGTTGCAAAAACATACAAAATGCTGTTTTCAAGTTTTTAAACTGTCATATTCATGTTTCTGTCGTGTATAATAGCTAGTGTTGGTGAAAGCAAGATAAAAATGCTGTTTTAAGCATGCAAAAGCATACAAAACACCGTTTTCAAGTATTTAAACTGTCATATTCATGTATATGTCGTGTGTAATGGCTTATGTTTGCAAAATCAAGAAAAAATAGCTGTTTTCAGCTTGCAAAAACATACAAAATGCTGATTTCAAGTATTTAAACTGTCATATTCATTTTTCTGTAGTGTATAATAGCTAATGTTGGTGAAAGCAAGATTAAAATGCTGTTTTAAGCATGCAAAAGCATACAAAACACCGTTTTCAAGTATTTATACTGTCATATTCATGTTTCTGTCATGTATAATAGCTAATGTTGGTGAAAGCAAGATAAAAATGCTGTTTTAAGCATGCAAAAGCATACAAAACACCGTTTATAAGTATTTAAACTGTCATATTCATGTATATGTCGTGTGTAATGGCTTATGTTTGCAAAATCAAGATAAAATAGCTGTTTTCAGCTTGCAAAAACATACAAAATGCTGATTTCAAGTATTTATACTGTCATATTCATGTTTCTGTAGTGTATAATAGCTAATGTTGGTGAAAGCAAGATTAAAATGCTGTTTTAAGCATGCAAAAGCATACAAAACACCGTTTTCAAGTATTTAAACTGTCATATTCATGTTTCTGTCGTGTATAATAGCTAATGTTGGTGAAAGCAAGATTTAAATGCTCTATTAAGCATGCAAAAGCATACAAAACACCGTTTTCAAGTATGTAAACTGTCACATTCATGTTTCTGTCGTGTATTATAGCTAATGTTGGTGAAAGCAAGATAAAAATGCTGTTTTAAGCATTCAAAAGCATACAAAACATCGTTTTCAAAACTGTCATATTTATGTATATGTCGTGTGTAATGGCTTATGTTTCCAAAATCAAGATAAAATAGCTGTTTTCTGCTTGCAAAAACTTACAAAATGCTGTTTTCAAGTATTTAAATTGTCATATTCATGTATATGTCGTGTGTAATGGCTTATGTTTGCAAAATCAAGATAAAATAGCTGTTTTCAGCTTGCAAAAACATACAAAATGCTGTTTTCAAGTATTTAAACTGTCATATTCATGTATATGTCGTGTGTAATGGCTTATTTTTGCAAAATCGGGATAAAATAGCTGTTTTCAGCTTGTAAAAACATACAAAATGCTGTTTTCAAGTATTTAAACTGTCATATTCATGTTTCTGTCGTGTATAATAGCTAATGTTGGTGAAAACAAGATAAAAATGCTGTTTTCAGCTTGCAAAAACATACAAAATGCTGTTTTCAAGTATTTAAATTGTCATATTCATGTATATGTCGTGTGTAATGGCTTATGTTTGCAAAATCAAGATAAAATAGCTGTTTTCAGCTTGCAAAAACATTCAAAATGCTGTTTTCAAGTATTTAAACTATCATATTCATGTTTCTGTCGTGTTTAATAGCTAATGTTGGAGAAAGTAAGATAAAAATTCTGTTTTAAGCATGCAAGAGCATACAAAACACCGTTTTCAAGTATTTTAACTGTCATATTCATGTTTCTGTCATGTATTATAGCTAGTGTTGGTGAAAGCAAGATAAAAATGCTGTTTTAAGCATGCAAAAGCATACAAAACACCGTTTTTAAGTATTTAAACTGTCATATTCAGGTATATGTCGTGTGTAAAGGCTTATGTTTGCAAAATCAAGATAAAATAGCTGTTTTCAGCTTGCAAAAACATACAAAATGCTGATTTCAAGTATTTAAACTGTCATATTCATGTTTCTGTAGTGTATAATAGCTAATGTTGGTGAAAGCAAGGTTAAAATGCAGTTTTAAGCATGCAAAAGCATACAAAACACCGTTGTCAAGTATTTAAACAGTCATATTCATGTTTCTGTCGTGTATAATAGCTAATGTTGGTGAAAGCAAGATTTAATTGCTGTATTAAGCATGCAAAAGCATACAAAACACCGTTTTCAATTATGTAAACTGTCACATTCATGTTTCTGTCGTGTATTATAGCTAATGTTGGTGAAAGCAAGATAAAAATGCTGTTTTAAGCATTCAAAAGCATACAAAACATCGTTTTCAAGTATTTAAACTGTCATATTTATGTATATGTCGTGTGTAATGGCTTATGTTTCCAAAATCAAGATAAAATAGCTGTTTTTTGCTTGCAAAAACATACAAAATGCTGTTTTCAAGTATTTAAACTGTCATATTCATGTTTCTGTCGTGTATAATAGCTAATGTTGGTGAAAGCAAGATAAAAATGCTGTTTTAAGCATGCAAAAGCATACAAAACACCGTTTTCAAGTATTTAAACTGTCATATTCATGTATATGTCGTATGTAATGGCTTATGTTTGCAAAATCAAGATAAAATAGCTGTTTTCAGCTTGCAAAAACATACAAAATGCTGTTTTCAAGTATGTAAATTGTCATATTCATGTTTCTGTCCTGTATAATAGCTAATGTTGGTGAAAGCAAGATAAAAATGCTGTTTTAAGCATGCGAAAGCAAACAAAACACCGTTTTCAATTATATAAACTGTCATATTTATGTATATGTCGTGTGTAATGGCTTATGTTTGCAAAATCAAGATAAAATAGCTGTTTTCAGCTTGCAAAAACATACAAAATGCTGTTTTCAAGTATTTAAATTGTCATATTTATGTATATGTCGTGTGTAATGGCTAACGTTGGTGAAAGCAAGATAAAAATGCTGTTTTAAGCATGCAAAAGCATACAAAATACCGTTTTCAAGTATTTAAACTGTCATATTCATGTATATGTCGCGTGTAATGGCTTATGTTTGCAAAATCAAGGTAAAATAGCTGTTTTCAGCTTGCAAAAACATACAAAACACAGTTTTCAAGTATTTTAACTGTCATATTCATGTATATGTCGTATGTAATGGCTTATGTTTGCAAAATCAAGATAAAATAGCTATTTTCAGCTTGCAAAACCAACAAAATGCTGTTTTCAAGTATTTAAACTGTCATATTCATGTTTCTGTCGTGTATAATAGCTAATGTTGGTGGAAGCAATATAAAAATGCTATCTTAAGCATGCAAAAGCATACAAAACACTGTTTTCAAGTATTTAAACTGTCATATTCATGTATATGTCGTGTGTAATGGCTTATATTTGCAAAATCAAGATAAAATAGCTGTTTTCAGGTTGCAAAAACATACAAAATGCTGTTTTCAAGTTTTTAAACTGTCATATTCATGTTTCTGTCGTGTATAATAGCTAGTGTTGGTGAAAGCAAGATAAAAATGCTGTTTTAAGCATGCAAAAGCATACAAAACACCGTTTTCAAGTATTTAAACTGTCATATTCATGTATATGTCGTGTGTAATGGCTTATGTTTGCAAAATCAAGAAAAAATAGCTGTTTTCAGCTTGCAAAAACATACAAAATGCTGATTTCAAGTATTTAAACTGTCATATTCATTTTTCTGTAGTGTATAATAGCTAATGTTGGTGAAAGCAAGATTAAAATGCTGTTTTAAGCATGCAAAAGCATACAAAACACCGTTTTCAAGTATTTATACTGTCATATTCATGTTTCTGTCATGTATAATAGCTAATGTTGGTGAAAGCAAGATAAAAATGCTGTTTTAAGCATGCAAAAGCATACAAAACACCGTTTATAAGTATTTAAACTGTCATATTCATGTATATGTCGTGTGTAATGGCTTATGTTTGCAAAATCAAGATAAAATAGCTGTTTTCAGCTTGCAAAAACATACAAAATGCTGATTTCAAGTATTTATACTGTCATATTCATGTTTCTGTAGTGTATAATAGCTAATGTTGGTGAAAGCAAGATTAAAATGCTGTTTTAAGCATGCAAAAGCATACAAAACACCGTTTTCAAGTATTTAAACTGTCATATTCATGTTTCTGTCGTGTATAATAGCTAATGTTGGTGAAAGCAAGATTTAAATGCTCTATTAAGCATGCAAAAGCATACAAAACACCGTTTTCAAGTATGTAAACTGTCACATTCATGTTTCTGTCGTGTATTATAGCTAATGTTGGTGAAAGCAAGATAAAAATGCTGTTTTAAGCATTCAAAAGCATACAAAACATCGTTTTCAAGTATTTAAACTGTCATATTTATGTATATGTCGTGTGTAATGGCTTATGTTTCCAAAATCAAGATAAAATAGCTGTTTTCTGCTTGCAAAAACTTACAAAATGCTGTTTTCAAGTATTTAAATTGTCATATTCATGTATATGTCGTGTGTAATGGCTTATGTTTGCAAAATCAAGATAAAATAGCTGTTTTCAGCTTGCAAAAACATACAAAATGCTGTTTTCAAGTATTTAAACTGTCATATTCATGTATATGTCGTGTGTAATGGCTTATTTTTGCAAAATCGGGATAAAATAGCTGTTTTCAGCTTGTAAAAACATACAAAATGCTGTTTTCAAGTATTTAAACTGTCATATTCATGTTCCTGTCGTGTATAATAGCTAATGTTGGTGAAAACAAGATAAAAATGCTGTTTTCAGCTTGCAAAAACATACAAAATGCTGTTTTCAAGTATTTAAATTGTCATATTCATGTATATGTCGTGTGTAATGGCTTATGTTTGCAAAATCAAGATAAAATAGCTGTTTTCAGCTTGCAAAAACATTCAAAATGCTGTTTTCAAGTATTTAAACTATCATATTCATGTTTCTGTCGTGTTTAATAGCTAATGTTGGAGAAAGTAAGATAAAAATTCTGTTTTAAGCATGCAAGAGCATACAAAACACCGTTTTCAAGTATTTTAACTGTCATATTCATGTTTCTGTCATGTATTATAGCTAGTGTTGGTGAAAGCAAGATAAAAATGCTGTTTTAAGCATGCAAAAGCATACAAAACACCGTTTTTAAGTATTTAAACTGTCATATTCAGGTATATGTCGTGTGTAAAGGCTTATGTTTGCAAAATCAAGATAAAATAGCTGTTTTCAGCTTGCAAAAACATACAAAATGCTGATTTCAAGTATTTAAACTGTCATATTCATGTTTCTGTAGTGTATAATAGCTAATGTTGGTGAAAGCAAGGTTAAAATGCAGTTTTAAGCATGCAAAAGCATACAAAACACCGTTGTCAAGTATTTAAACAGTCATATTCATGTTTCTGTCGTGTATAATAGCTAATGTTGGTGAAAGAAAGATTTATATGCTGTATTAAGCATGCAAAAGCATACAAAACACCGTTTTCAAGTATGTAAACTGTCACATTCATGTTTCTGTCGTGTATTATAGCTAATGTTGGTGAAAGCAAGATAAAAATGCTGTTTTAAGCATTCAAAAGCATACAAAACATCGTTTTCAAGTATTTAAACTGTCATATTTATGTAGATGTCGTGTGTAATGGCTTATGTTTCAAAAATCAAGATAAAATAGCTGTTTTCTGCTTGCAAAAACATACAAAATGCTGTTTTCAAGTAATTAAACTATCATATTCATGTTTCTGTCGTGTATAATAGCTAATGTTGGTGAAAGCAAGATAAAAATGCTGTTTTAAGCATTCAAAAGCATACAAAACATTGTTTTCAAGTATTTAAACTGTCATATTCATGTATATGTCGTGTGTAATGGCTTATGTTTGCAAAATCAAGATAAAATAGCTGTTTTCAGCTTGCAAAAACATACAAAATGCTGTTTTCAAGTATTTAAACTGTCATATTCATGTATATGTCGTGTGTAATGGCATATGTTTGCAAAATCGAGATAAAATAGCTGTTTTCAGCTTGCAAAAACATACAAAATGCTGTTTTCAAGTATTTAAACTGTCATATTCATGTTTCTGTCGTGTATAATAGCTAATGTTGGTGAAAACAAGATAAAAATGCTGTTTTAAACATGCAAAAGCATACAAAACACTGTTTTCAAGTATTTAAACTGTCATATTCATGTATATGTCGTGTGTAATGGCTTATGTTTGCAAAATCAAGATAAAATAGCTGTTTTCAGCTTGCAAAAACATACAAAATGCTATTTTCAAGTATTTAAACTGTCATATTCATGTTTCTGTCGTGTATAAAAGGTAATGTTGGTGAAAGCAAGATAAAATGCTGTTTTCAGCTTGCAAAAACATACAAAATGCTGTTTTCAAGTATATAAACTGTCATATTCATGTATATGTCGTGTGTAATGGCTTATGTTTGCAAAATCGAGATAAAATAGCTGTTTGCAGCTTGTAAAAACATTCAAAATGCTGTTTTCAAGTAATTAAACTATCATATTCATGTTACTGTCGTGTATAATAGCTAATGTTGGTGAAAGTAAGATAAAAATGCTGTTTTAAGCATGCAAAAACATACAAAATGCTGATTTCAAGTATTTATACTGTCATATTCATGTTTCTGTAGTGTATAATAGCTAATGTTGGTGAAAGCAAGATTAAAATGCTGTTTTAAGCATGCAAAAGCATACAAAACACCGTTTTCAAGTATTTAAACTGTCATATTCATGTTTCTGTCGTGTATAATAGCTAATGTTGGTGAAAGCAAGATTTAAATGCTGTATTAAGCATGCAAAAGCATACAAAACAACGTTTTCAAGTATGTAAACTGTCACATTCATGTTTCTGTCGTGTATTATAGCTAATGTTGGTGAAAGCAAGATAAAAATGCTGTTTTAAGCATTCAAAAGCATACAAAACATCGTTTTCAAGTATTTAAACTGTCATATTTATGTATATGTCGTGTGTAATGGCTTATGTTTGCAAAATCGGGATAAAATAGCTGTTTTCAGCTTGCAAAAACATACAAAATGCTGTTTTCAAGTATTTAAACTGTCATATTCATGTTTCTGTCGTGTATAATAGCTAATGTTGGTGAAAACAAGATAAAAATGCTGTTTTCAGCTTGCAAAAACATACAAAATGCTGTTTTCAAGTATTTAAATTGTCATATTCATGTATATGTCGTGTGTAATGGCTTATGTTTGCAAAATCAAGATAAAATAGCTGTTTTCAGCTTGCAAAAACATACAAAATACTGTTTTCAAGTTTTTAAACTGTCATATTCATGTTTCTGTCGTGTATAATAGCTAGCGTTGGTGAAAGCAAGATAAAAATGCAGTTTTAAGCATGCAAAAGCATACAAAACACCGTTTTTAAGTATTGAAACTGTCATATTCATGTATATGTCGTGTGTAATGGCTTATGTTTGCAAAATCAAGATAAAATAGCTGTTTTCAGCTTGCAAAAACATACAAAATGCTGATTACAAGTATTTAAACTGTCATATTCATGTTTCTGTAGTGTATAATAGCTAATGTTGGTGAAAGCAAGATTAAAATGCTGTTTAAGCATGCAAAAGCATACAAAACACCGTTTTCAAGTATTTAAACTGTCATATTCATGTTTCTGTCGTGTATAATAGCTAATGTTGGTGAAAGCAAGATTTAATTGCTGTATTAAGCATGCAAAAGCATACAAAACACCGTTTTCAATTATGTAAACTGTCACATTCATGTTTCTGTCGTGTATTATAGCTAATGTTGGTAAAAGCAAGATAAAAATGCTGTTTTAAGCATTCAAAAGCATACAAAACATCGTTTTCAAGTATTTAAACTGTCATATTTATGTATATGTCGTGTGTAATGGCTTATGTTTCCAAAATCAAGATAAAATAGCTGTTTTTTGCTTGCAAAAACATACAAAATGCTGTTTTCAAGTATTTAAACTGTCATATTCATGTTTCTGTCGTGTATAATAGCTAATGTTGGTGAAAGCAAGATAAAAATGCTGTTTTAAGCATGCAAAAGCATACAAAACACCGTTTTCAAGTATCTAAACTGTCATATTCATGTATATGTCGTGTGTAATGGCTTATGTTTGCAAAATCAAGATAAAATAGCTGTTTTCAGCTTGCAAAAACATACAAAATGCTGTTTTCAAGTATGTAAATTGTCATATTCATGTTTCTGTCCTGTATAATAGCTAATGTTGGTGAAAGCAAGATAAAAATGCTGTTTTAAGCATGCAAAAGCAAACAAAACACCGTTTTCAATTATTTAAACTGTCATATTTATGTATATGTCGTGTGTAATGGCTTATGTTTGCAAAATCAAGATAAAATAGCTGTTTTCAGCTTGCAAAAACATACAAAATGCTGTTTTCAAGTATTTAAATTGTCATATTTATGTATATGTCATGTGTAATGGCTAACGTTGGTGAAAGCAAGATAAAAATGCTGTTTTAGGCATGCAAAAGCATACAAAACACCGTTTTCAAGTATTTAAACTGTCATATTCATGTATATGTCGCGTGTAATGGCTTATGTTTGCAAAATCAAGGTAAAATAGCTGTTTTCAGCTTGCAAAAACATACAAAACACAGTTTTCAAGTATTTAAACTGTCATATTCATGTATATGTCGTATGTAATGGCTTATGTTTGCAAAATCAAGATAAAATAGCTGTTTTCAGCTTGCAAAAACCAACAAAATGCTGTTTTCAAGTATTTAAACTGTCATATTCATATTTCTGTCGTGTATAATAGCTAATGTTGGTGGAAGCAATATAAAAATGCTATCTTAAGCATGCAAAAGCATACAAAACACTGTTTTCAAGTATTTAAACTGTCATATTCATGCATATGTCGTGTGTAATGGCTTATATTTGCAAAATCAAGATAAAATAGCTGTTTTCAGCTTGCAAAAACATACAAAATGCTGATTTCATGTATTTAAACTGTCATATTCATGTTTCTGTAGTGCATAATAGCTAATGTTGGTGAAAGCAAGATTAAAATGCTGTTTTAAGCATGCAAAAGCATACAAAACACCGTTTTCAAGTATTTATACTGTCATATTCATGTTTCTGTCGTGTATAATAGCTAATGTTGGTGAAAGCAAGAGAAAAATGCTGTTTTAAGCATGCAAAAGCATACAAAACACCGTTTTCAAGTATTTAAACTGTCATATTCTTGTATATGCTGTTTTCAGCTTGCAAAAACATACAAAAAGCTGTTTTCAAGTATTTAGACCGTCATATTCATGTTTCTGTCGTGTATAATAGCTAATGTTGGTGAAAGTAAGATAAAAATGCTGTTTTAAGCATGCAAAAGCATACAGAACACCGTTTTTAAGTATTTAAACTGTCATATTCATGTATATGTCGTGTGTAATGGCTTATGTTTGCAAAATCGAGTTAAAATAGCAGTTTTCAGCTTGCAAAAACATTCAAAATGCTGTTTTCAAGTAATTAAACTATCATATTCATGTTTCTGTCGTGTATTATAGCTAGTGTTGGTGAAAGCAAGATAAAAATGCTGTTTTAAGCATGCAAAAGCATACAAAACACCGTTTTTAAGTGTTTAAACTGTCATATTCATGTATATGTCGTGTGTAATGGCTTATGTTTGCAAAATCAAGATATAAAAGCTGTTTTCAGCTTGCAAAAACATACAAAATGCTGATTTTAAGTATTTAAACTGTCATATTCATGTTTCTGTAGTGTATAATAGCTAATGTTGGTGAAAGCAAGATTTAAATGCTGTATTAAGCATGCAAAAGCATACAAAACACCGTTTTCAAGTATATAAACTGTCACATTCATGTTTCTGTCGTGTATTATAGCTAATGTTGGTGAAAGCAAGATAATAATGCTGTTTTAAGCATTCAAAAGCATACAAAACATCGTTTTCAAGTATTTAAACAGTCATATTTATGTATATGTCGTGTGTAATGGCTTATGTTTGCAAAATCAAGATAAAATAGCTGTTTTCTGCTTGCAAAAACATACAAAATGCTGTTTTCAAGTATTTAAACTGTCATATTCATGTTTCTGTCGTGTATAATAGCTAATGTTGGTGAAAGCAAGATAAAAATGCTGTTTTAAGCATGCAAAAGCATACAAAACACCGTTTTCAAGTATTTAAACTGTCATATTCATGTATATGTCGTGGGTAATGGCTTATGTTTGCAAAATCAAGATAAAATAGCTGTTTTCAGCTTGCAAAAACATACAAAATGCTATTTTCAAGTATTTAAACTGTCATATTCATGTTTCTGTCGTGTATAAAAGGTAATGTTGGTGAAAGCAAGATAAAAATTCTGTTTTCAGCTTGCAAAAACATACATACAAAATTAGCTGTTTTCAAGTATATAAACTGTCATATTCATGTATATGTCGTGTGTAATGGCTTATGTTTGCAAAATCGAGATAAAATAGCTGTTTTCAGCTTGCAAAAACATACAAAAAGCTGTTTTCAAGTATTTAGACCGTCATATTCATGTTTCTGTCGTGTATAATAGCTAATGTTGGTGAAAGTAAGATAAAAATGCTGTTTTAAGCATGCAAAAGCATACAGAACACCGTTTTTAAGTATTTAAACTGTCATATTCATGTATATGTCGTGTGTAATGGCTTATGTTTGCAAAATCGAGTTAAAATAGCAGTTTTCAGCTTGCAAAAACATTCAAAATGCTGTTTTCAAGTAATTAAACTATCATATTCATGTTTCTGTCGTGTATTATAGCTAGTGTTGGTGAAAGCAAGATAAAAATGCTGTTTTAAGCATGCAAAAGCATACAAAACACCGTTTTTAAGTGTTTAAACTGTCATATTCATGTATATGTCGTGTGTAATGGCTTATGTTTGCAAAATCAAGATATAAAAGCTGTTTTCAGCTTGCAAAAACATACAAAATGCTGATTTTAAGTATTTAAACTGTCATATTCATGTTTCTGTAGTGTATAATAGCTAATGTTGGTGAAAGCAAGATTTAAATGCTGTATTAAGCATGCAAAAGCATACAAAACACCGTTTTCAAGTATATAAACTGTCACATTCATGTTTCTGTCGTGTATTATAGCTAATGTTGGTGAAAGCAAGATAATAATGCTGTTTTAAGCATTCAAAAGCATACAAAACATCGTTTTCAAGTATTTAAACAGTCATATTTATGTATATGTCGTGTGTAATGGCTTATGTTTGCAAAATCAAGATAAAATAGCTGTTTTCTGCTTGCAAAAACATACAAAATGCTGTTTTCAAGTATTTAAACTGTCATATTCATGTTTCTGTCGTGTATAATAGCTAATGTTGGTGAAAGCAAGATAAAAATGCTGTTTTAAGCATGCAAAAGCATACAAAACACCGTTTTCAAGTATTTAAACTGTCATATTCATGTATATGTCGTGGGTAATGGCTTATGTTTGCAAAATCAAGATAAAATAGCTGTTTTCAGCTTGCAAAAACATACAAAATGCTATTTTCAAGTATTTAAACTGTCATATTCATGTTTCTGTCGTGTATAAAAGGTAATGTTGGTGAAAGCAAGATAAAAATGCTGTTTTCAGCTTGCAAAAACATACAAAATGCTGTTTTCAAGTATATAAACTGTCATATTCATGTATATGTCGTGTGTAATGGCTTATGTTTGCAAAATCGAGATAAAATAGCTGTTTGCAGCTTGTAAAAACATTCAAAATGCTGTTTTCAAGTAATTAAACTATCATATTCATGTTACTGTCGTGTATAATAGCTAATGTTGGTGAAAGTAAGATAAAAATGCTGTTTTAAGCATGCAAAAACATACAAAATGCTGATTTCAAGTATTTATACTGTCATATTCATGTTTCTGTAGTGTATAATAGCTAATGTTGGTGAAAGCAAGATTAAAATGCTGTTTTAAGCATGCAAAAGCATACAAAACACCGTTTTCAAGTATTTAAACTGTCATATTCATGTTTCTGTCGTGTATAATAGCTAATGTTGGTGAAAGCAAGATTTAAATGCTGTATTAAGCATGCAAAAGCATACAAAACACCGTTTTCAAGTATGTAAACTGTCACATTCATGTTTCTGTCGTGTATTATAGCTAATGTTGGTGAAAGCAAGATAAAAATGCTGTTTTAAGCATTCAAAAGCATACAAAACATCGTTTTCAAGTATTTAAACTGTCATATTTATGTATATGTCGTGTGTAATGGCTTATGTTTGCAAAATCGGGATAAAATAGCTGTTTTCAGCTTGCAAAAACATACAAAATGCTGTTTTCAAGTATTTGAACTGTCATATTCATGTTTCTGTCGTGTATAATAGCTAATGTTGGTGAAAACAAGATAAAAATGCTGTTTTCAGCTTGCAAAAACATACAAAATGCTGTTTTCAAGTATTTAAATTGTCATATTCATGTATATGTCGTGTGTAATGGCTTATGTTTGCAAAATCAAGATAAAATAGCTGTTTTCAGCTTGCAAAAACATACAAAATACTGTTTTCAAGTTTTTAAACTGTCATATTCATGTTTCTGTCGTGTATAATAGCTAGCGTTGGTGAAAGCAAGATAAAAATGCTGTTTTAAGCATGCAAAAGCATACAAAACACCGTTTTTTAGTATTGAAACTGTCATATTCATGTATATGTCGTGTGTAATGGCTTATGTTTGCAAAATCAAGATAAAATAGCTGTTTTCAGCTTGCAAAAACATACAAAATGCTGATTACAAGTATTTAAACTGTCATATTCATGTTTCTGTAGTGTATAATAGCTAATGTTGGTGAAAGCAAGATTAAAATGCTGTTTTAAGCATGCAAAAGCATACAAAACACCGTTTTCAAGTATTTAAACTGTCATATTCATGTTTCTGTCGTGTATAATAGCTAATGTTGGTGAAAGCAAGATTTAATTGCTGTATTAAGCATGCAAAAGCATACAAAACACCGTTTTCAATTATGTAAACTGTCACATTCATGTTTCTGTCGTGTATTATAGCTAATGTTGGTAAAAGCAAGATAAAAATGCTGTTTTAAGCATTCAAAAGCATACAAAACATCGTTTTCAAGTATTTAAACTGTCATATTTATGTATATGTCGTGTGTAATGGCTTATGTTTCCAAAATCAAGATAAAATAGCTGTTTTTTGCTTGCAAAAACATACAAAATGCTGTTTTCAAGTATTTAAACTGTCATATTCATGTTTATGTCGTGTATAATAGCTAATGTTGGTGAAAGCAAGATAAAAATGCTGTTTTAAGCATGCAAAAGCATACAAAACACCGTTTTCAAGTATCTAAACTGTCATATTCATGTATATGTCGTGTGTAATGGCTTATGTTTGCAAAATCAAGATAAAATAGCTGTTTTCAGCTTGCAAAAACATACAAAATGCTGTTTTCAAGTATGTAAATTGTCATATTCATGTTTCTGTCCTGTATAATAGCTAATGTTGGTGAAAGCAAGATAAAAATGCTGTTTTAAGCATGCAAAAGCAAACGAAACACCGTTTTCAATTATTTAAACTGTCATATTTATGTATATGTCGTGTGTAATGGCTTATGTTTGCAAAATCAAGATAAAATAGCTGTTTTCAGCTTGCAAAAACATACAAAATGCTGTTTTCAAGTATTTAAATTGTCATATTTATGTATATGTCGTGTGTAATGGCTAACGTTGGTGAAAGCAAGATAAAAATGCTGTTTTAAGCATGCAAAAGCATACAAAACACCGTTTTCAAGTATTTAAACTGTCATATTCATGTATATGTCGCGTGTAATGGCTTATGTTTGCAAAATCAAGGTAAAATAGCTGTTTTCAGCTTGCAAAAACATACAAAACACAGTTTTCAAGTATTTAAACTGTCATATTCATGTATATGTCGTATGTAATGGCTTATGTTTGCAAAATCAAGATAAAATAGCTGTTTTCAGCTTGCAAAAACATACAAAATGCTGATTTTAAGTATTTAAACTGTCATATTCATGTTTCTGTAGTGTATAATAGCTAATGTTGGTGAAAGCAAGATTTAAATGCTGTATTAAGCATGCAAAAGCATACAAAACACCGTTTTCAAGTATATAAACTGTCACATTCATGTTTCTGTCGTGTATTATAGCTAATGTTGGTGAAAGCAAGATAATAATGCTGTTTTAAGCATTCAAAAGCATACAAAACATCGTTTTCAAGTATTTAAACAGTCATATTTATGTATATGTCGTGTGTAATGGCTTATGTTTGCAAAATCAAGATAAAATAGCTGTTTTCTGCTTGCAAAAACATACAAAATGCTGTTTTCAAGTATTTAAACTGTCATATTCATGTTTCTGTCGTGTATAATAGCTAATGTTGGTGAAAGCAAGATAAAAATGCTGTTTTAAGCATGCAAAAGCATACAAAACACCGTTTTCAAGTATTTAAACTGTCATATTCATGTATATGTCGTGGGTAATGGCTTATGTTTGCAAAATCAAGATAAAATAGCTGTTTTCAGCTTGCAAAAACATACAAAATGCTGTTTTCAAGTATTTAAACTGTCATATTCATGTATATGTCGTGTGTAATGGCTTATGTTTGCAAAATCGAGATAAAATAGCTGTTTTCAGCTTGCAAAAACATACAAAATGCTGTTTTCAAGTATTTAAACTGTCATATTCATGTTTCTGTCGTGTATAATAGCTTATGTTGGTGAAAGCAAGATAAAATGCTGTTTTAAGCATTCAAAAGCATACAAAATGCTGTTTTCAAGTATTTAAACTGTCATATTCATGTTTCTGTCGTGTATAATAGCTAATGTTGGTGAAAGCAAGATAAAAATGCTGTTTTAAGCATGCAAAAGCATACAAAACACCGTTTTTAAGTATTTAAACTGTCATATTCATGTATATGTCGTGTGTAATGGCTCATGTTTGCAAAATCAAGATAAAATAGCTGTTTTCAGCTTGCAAAAACATAAAAAAATGCTGTTTTCAAGTATTTAAACTGTCATATTCATGTATATGTCGTGTGTAATGGCTTATGTTTGCAAAATCGAGATAAAATAGCTGTTTTCAGCTTGCAAAAACATACAATATGCTGTTTTCAAGTATTTAAACTGTCATATTCATGTTTCTGTCGTGTATAATAGCTAATGTTGGTGAGAGCAAGATAAAATGCTGTTTTAAGCATGCAAAAGCATACAATACACCGTTTTCAAGTATTTAAACTGTCATATTCATGTATATGTCGTGTGTAATAGCTTATGTTTGCAAAATCAAGATAAAATAGCTGCTTTCAGCTTGCAAAAACATACAAAATGCTGTTTTCAAGAATTTAAACTGTCATATTCATGTTTCTGTCGTGTATAATAGCTAAAGTTGGTGAAAGGTAGATAAAAATACTGTTTTAAGCATGCAAAAGCATACAAAACACCGTTTTCAAGTATTTAAACTGTCATATTCATGTTTCTGTCGTGTATAATAGCTAATGTTGGTGAAAGCAAGATAAAAATGCTGTTTTAAGCATGCAAAAGCATACAAAACACCGTTTTCAAGTATTTAAACTGTCATATTCATGTTTATGTCTTGTGTAATGGCTTATGTTTGCAAAATCGAGATAAAATAGCTGTTTTCAGCTTGCAAAAACATACAAAATGCTGTTTTCAAGTATATAAACTGTCATATTTATATTTCTGTCGTGTATAATAGCTAGTGTTGGTGAAAACAAGATAAAAATGCTGTTTTAAGCATGCAAAAGCATACAAAACACCGTTTTCAAGTATTTAAACAGTCATATTCATGTATATGTCGTGTGTAATGGCTTATGTTTGCAAAATCAAGATAAAATAGCTGTTTTCAGCTTGCGAAAACATACAAAATGCTGTTTTCAAGTATTTAAACTGTATTATACATGTTTCTGTCATGTTTAATGGCTAATGTTTGTGAAATCAAGATAAAATTGCTGTTTTAAGCAAGCAAAAGCATAGAAAACACAGTTTTTAAGTATTTAAACTATCATATTCATGTATATGTCGTGTGTAATGGCTTATGTTTGCAAAATCAAGATAAAATAGCTGTTTTGGGCTTGCAAAAACATACAAAATGCTGTTTTCAAGTATATAAACTGTCATATTCATGTTTCTGTCGTGTATAATAGCCAATGTTGGTGAAATCATGATAAAAATGCTGTTTTAAGCATGCAAAAGCAAACAAAACACCGTTTTCAAGTATT
>CAWWDY010001470.1:0-33045 GCA_963942605.1 Poecilus cupreus | reverse complement strand
TATTCAAACTGACAAATTCATGTTTCTTTCGTGTGAAACGGCGATTTATGAGAAATGACGATAAAATTGCTGTTTTAAACTTGCAAAAACATAGAAAAACGCTGTTTTGAACTATTCAAACTGACAAATTCATGTTTCTTTTGTGCGAAACTGCGATTTATGAGAAATGACGATAAAATTGCTGTTTTAAACTTGCAAAAACATAGAAAAACGCTGTTTTGACTATTCAAACTGACAAATTCATGTTTCTTTCGTGTGAAACGGCGATTTATGAGAAATGACGATAAAATTGCTGTTTTAAACTTGCAAAAACATAGAAAAACGCTGTTTTGAACTATTCAAACTGACAAATTCATGTTTCTTTCGTGCGAAACGGCGATTTATGAGAAATGACGATAAAATTGCTGTTTTAAACTTGCAAAAACATAGAAAAACGCTGTTTTGAACTATTCAAACGGACAAATTCATGTTTCTTTCGTGTGAAACGGCGATTTATGAGAAATGACGATAAAATTGCTGTTTTAAACTTGCAAAAACTTAGAAAAACGCTGTTTTGAACTATTCAAACTGACAAATTCATGTTTCTTTCGTGCGAAACGGTGATTTATGAGAAATGACGATAAAATTGCTGTTTTAAACTTGCAAAAACATAGAAAAACGCTGTTTTCAACTATTCAAACTGATAAATTCATGTTTCTTACGTTCGAAACGGTGGATTTTTGTGAAATCACGATAAAATTTCTGTTTTAAACTTGCAAAAACATAGAGAAACGCTGTTTTGAACTACTCAAACTGACAAATTCATGTTTCTTCCGTGCGAAACGGCGATTTATGAGAAATTACTATAAAATAGCTGTTATAAACTTGCAAAAACATAGAAAAACGCTGTTTTGATCTATTCAAACTGACAAATTCATGTTTCTTTCGTGTGAAACGGCGATTTATGAGAAATGACGATAAAATTGCTGTTTTAAACTTGCAAAAACATAGAAAAACGCTGTTTTGAACTATTTAAACTGACAAATTCATGTTTCTTTCGTGCGAAACGGCGATTTATGAGAAATGACGATAAAATTGCTGTTTTAAACTTGCAAAAACATAGAAAAACGCTGTTTTGAACTATTCAAACTGACAAATTCATGTTTCTTTCGTGCGAAACGGCGATTTATTTGAAATGACGATAAAATTGCTGTTTTAAACTTGCAAAAACATAGAAAAACGCTGTTTTCAACTATTCAAACTGATAAATTCATGTTTTTTACGTTCCAAACGGTGGATTTTAGTGAAATCACGTTAAAATTGCTGTTTTAAACTTGCAAAAACATTGAAAAACGCTGTTTTCAACTATTCAAACTGACAAAATCATGTTTCTTCCGTGCGAAACGGCGATTTATGAGAAATTACGATAAAATTGATGTTTTAAACTTGCAAAAACATAGAAAAACGCTGTTTTGAACTATTCAAACTGACAAATTCATGTTTCTTTCGTGTGAAACGGCGATTTATGAGAAATGACGATAAAATAGCTGTTTTAAACTTGCAAAAACATAGAAAAACGCTGTTTTGAACTACTCAAACTGACAAATTCATGTTTTTTCCGTGCGAAACGGCGATTTATGAGAAATGACGATAAAATTGCTGTTTTAAACTTGCAAAAACATAGAAAAACGCTGTTTTGAACTATTCAAACTGACAAATTCATGTTTCTTTCGTGCGAAACGGCGATTTATGAGAAATGACGATAAAATTGCTGTTTTAAACTTGCAAAAACATAGAAAAACGCTGTTTTCAACTATTCAAACTGATAAATTCATGTTTCTTACGTTCGAAACGGTGGATTTTTGTGAAATCACGATAAAATTGCTGTTTTATACTTGCAAAAACATAAAAAAACGCTGCTTTGAACTATTCAAACTGATAAATTCATGTTTCTTACGTTGGAAACGGTGAATTTTTGTGAAATCACGATAAAATTGCTGTTTTACACTTGCAAAAACATTGAAAAACGCTGTTTTCAACTATTAAAACTGACAAAATCATGTTTCTTCCGTGCGAAACGGCGATTTATGAGAAATTACGATAAAATTGCTGTTTTAAACTTGCAAAAACATAGAAAAACGCTGTTTTGAACTATTCAAACTGACAAATTCATGTTTCTTTCGTGTGAAACGGCGATTTATGAGAAATGACGATAAAATAGCTGTTTTAAACTTGCAAAAATATAGAAAAACGCTGTTTTGAACTACTCAAACTGACAAATTCATGTTTCTTCCGTGCGAAACGTTGATTTATGAGAAATTACTATAAAATTGCTGTTTTAAACTTGCAAAAACATAGAAAAACGCTGTTTTGAACTATTCAAACTGACAAATTCATGTTTCTTCGTGCGAAACGGCGATTTATGAGAAATGACGATAAAATTGCTGTTTTTAAACTTGCAAAAACATAGAAAAACGCTGTTTTAAACTATTCAAACTGGCAAATTCATGTTCCTTTCCTGTGAAACGGCGATATATGAGAAATGACGATAAAATTGCTGTTTTAAACTTGCAAAAACATAGAAAAACGCTGTTTTGTACTATTCAAACGGACAAATTCATGTTTCTTTCGTGTGAAACGGCGATTTATGAGAAATGACGATAAAATTGCTGTTTTAAACTTGCAAAAACATAGAAAAAACGCTGTTTTGAACTATTCAAACTGACAAATTCATGTTTCTTCGTGCGAAACGGCGATTTATGAGAAATGACGATAAAATTGCTGTTTTAAACTTGCAAAAACATAGAAAAACGCTGTTTTCAACTATTCAAACTGATAAATTCATGTTTCTTTCGTTCGAAACGGTGGATTTTTGTGAAATTACGATAAAATTGCTGTTTTAAACTTGCAAAAACATAGAAAACGCTGTTTTGAACTATCAGTTTGAAGAAACATGAATTTATCAGTTTGAATAGTTGAAAACAGCGTTTTTCTATGTTTTTGCAAGTTTAAAACAGCAATTTTATCGTCATTTCTCATAAATCGCCGTTTCACACGAAAGAAACATGAATTTGTCAGTTTTAATAGTTCAAAACAGCGTTTTTCTATGTTTTTGCAAGTTTAAAACAGCAATTTTATCGTCATTTCTCATAATTCGCCGTTTCACACGAAAGAAACATGAATTTGCCAGTTTGAATAGTTCAAAACAGCGTTTTTCTATGTTTTTGCAAGTTTAAAACAGCAATTTTATCGTAATTTCTCATAAATCGCCGTTTAGCACGGAAGAAACATGAATTTGTCAGTTTGAATAGTTGAAAACAGCGTTTTTCAATGTTTTTGCAAGTTTAAAACAGCAATTTTATCGTGATTTCACAAAAATCCACCGTTTGGAACGTAAGAAACATGAATTTATCAGTTTGAATAGTTGAAAACAGCGCTTTTCTATGTTTTTGCAAGTTTAAAACAGCAATTTTATTGTCATTTCTCATAAATCGCCGTTTCGCACGAAAGAAACATGAATTTGTCAGTTTGAATAGTTCAAAACAGCGTTTTTCTATGTTTTTGCAAGTTTAAAACAGTAATTTTATCGTCATTTCTCATAAATCGCCGTTTCACACGTAAGAAACATGAATTTGTCAGTTTGAATAGTTCAAAACAGCGTTTTTCTATGTTTTTGCAAGTTTAAAACAGCAATTTTATCGTCATTTCTCAAAAATCGCCGTTTCACACGAAAGAAACATGAATTTGTCAGTTTGAGTAGTTCAAAACAGCGTTTTTCTATGTTTTTGCAAGTTTAAAACAGCAATTTTATCGTAATTTCTCATAAATCGCCGTTTCGCACGGAAGAAACATGAATTTATCAGTTTGAATAGTTCAAAACAGCGTTTTTCTATGTTTTTGTAAGTTTAAAACAGCAATTTTATCGTGATTTCGCAAAAATCCACCGTTTCGAACGTAAGAAACATGAATTTATCAGTTTGAGTAGTTGTTTTTCTATGTTTTTGCAAGTTTAAAACAGCAATTTTATCGTCATTTCTCATAAATCGCCGTTTCGCACGAAAGAAACATGAATTTGTCAGTTTGAATAGTTCAAAACAGCGTTTTTCTATGTTTTTGCAAGTTTAAAACAGCAATTTTATCGTGATTTCGCAAAAATCCACCGTTTCGAACGTAAGAAACATGAATTTATCAGTTTGAATAGTTGTTTTTCTATGTTTTTGCAAGTTTAAAACAGCAATTTTATCGTCATTTCTCATAAATCGCCGTTTCGCACGAAAGAAACATGAATTTGTCAGTTTGAATAGTTCAAAACAGCGTTTTTCTATGTTTTTGCAAGTTTAAAACAGCTATTTTATCGTCATTTCTCATAAATCGCCGTTTCACACGAAAGAAACATGAATTTGTCAGTTTGAATAGTTCAAAACAGCGTTATTCTATGTTTTTGCAAGTTTAAAACATCAATTTTATCGTAATTTCTCATAAATCGCCGTTTCGCACGGAAGAAACATGATTTTGTCAGTTTGAATAGTTGAAAACAGCGTTTTTCAATGTTTTTGCAAGTTTAAAACAGCAATTTTATCGTGATTTCACTAAAATCCACCGTTTGGAACGTAAAAAACATGAATTTATCAGTTTGAATAGTTGAAAACAGCGTTTTTCTATGTTTTTGCAAGTTTAAAACAGCAATTTTATCATCATTTCTCATAAATCGCCGTTTCGCACGAAATAAACATGAATTTGTCAGTTTGAATAGTTCAAAACAGCGTTTTTCTATGTTTTTGCAAGCTTAAAACAGCAATTTTATCGTCATTTCTCATAAATCGCCGTTTCACACGAAAGAAATATGAATTTGTCAGTTTGAATAGTTCAAAACAGCGTTTTTCTATGTTTTTGCAAGTTTAAAACAGCAATTTTATCGTCATTTCTCATAAATCGCCGTTTCGCACGAAAGAAACATGAATTTGTCAGTTTGAATAGTTCAAAACAGCGTTTTTCTATGTTTTTTCAAGTTTAAAACAGCAATTTTATAGTAATTTCTCATAAATCGCCGTTTCGCACGGAAGAAACATGAATTTGTCAGTTTGAGTAGTTCAAAACAGCGTTTTTCTATGTTTTTGCAAGTTTAAAACACCAATTTTATCGTAATTTCTCATAAATCGCCGTTTCGCACGGAAGAAACATGAATTTGTCAGTTTGAATAGTTGAAAACAGCGTTTTTCAATGTTTTTGCAAGTTTAAAACAGCAATTTTATCGTGATTTCACAAAAATCCACCGTTTCCAACGTAAGAAACATGAATTTATCAGTTTGAATAGTTCAAAACAGCGTTTTTCTATGTTTTTGCAAGTTTAAAACAGCAATTTTATCGTGATTTCGCAAAAATCCACCGTTTCGAACGTAAGAAACATGAATTTATCAGTTTGAATAGTTGTTTTTCTATGTTTTTGCAAGTTTAAAACAGCAATTTTATCGTCCATTCTCATAAATCGCCGTTTCGCACGAAAGAAACATGAATTTGTCAGTTTGAATAGTTCAAAACAGCGTTTTTCTATGTTTTTGCAAGTTTAAAACAGCAATTTTATCGTGATTTCGCAAAAATCCACCGTTTCGAACGTAAAAAACATGAATTTATCAGTTTGAATAGTTGTTTTTCTATGTTTTTGCAAGTTTAAAACAGCAATTTTATCGTCATTTCTCATAAATCGCCGCTTCGCACGAAAGAAACATGAATTTGTCAGTTTGAATAGTTCAAAACAGCGTTTTTCTATGTTTTTGCAAGTTTAAAACAGCTATTTTATCGTCATTTCTCATAAATCGCCGTTTCACACGAAAGAAACATGAATTTGTCAGTTTGAATAGTTCAAAACAGCGTTATTCTATGTTTTTGCAAGTTTAAAACATCAATTTTATCGTAATTTCTCATAAATCGCCGTTTCGCACGGAAGAAACATGATTTTGTCAGTTTGAATAGTTGAAAACAGCGTTTTTCAATGTTTTTGCAAGTTTAAAACAGCAATTTTATCGTGATTTCACTAAAATCCACCGTTTGGAACGTAAAAAACATGAATTTATCAGTTTGAATAATTGAAAACAGCGTTTTTCTATGTTTTTGCAAGTTTAAAACAGCAATTTTATCGTCATTTCTCATAAATCGCCGTTTCGCACGAAATAAACATGAATTTGTCAGTTTGAATAGTTCAAAACAGCGTTTTTCTATGTTTTTGCAAGCTTAAAACAGCAATTTTATCGTCATTTCTCATAAATCGCCGTTTCGCACGGAAGAAACATGAATTTGTCAGTTTGAGTAGTTCAAAACAGCGTTTTTTCTATGTTTTTGCAAGTTTATAACAGCAATTTTATAGTAATTTCTCATAAATCGCCGTTTCGCACGGAAGAAACATGAATTTGTCAGTTTGAGTAGTTCAAAACAGCGTTTTTCTATGTTTTTGCAAGTTTAAAACAGCAATTTTATCGTAATTTCTCATAAATCGCGGTTTCGAACGGAAGAAACATGAATTTGTCAGTTTGAATAGTTGAAAACAGCGTTTTTCAAAGTTTTTGCAAGTTTAAAACAGCAATTTTATCGTGATTTCACAAAAATCCACAGTTTCCAACGTAAGAAACATGAATTTATCAGTATGAATAGTTCAAAACAGCGTTTTTATATGTTTTTGCAAGTTTAAAACAGCAATTTTATCGTGATTTCACAAAAATCCACCGTTTCGAACGTAAGAAACATGAATTTATCAGTTTGAATAGTTGTTTTTCTATGTTTTTGCAAGTTTAAAACAGCAATTTAATCGTAATTTCTCATAAATCGCCGTTTCGCACGAAAGAAACATGAATTTGTCAGTTTGAATAGTTCAAAATAGCGTTTTTCTATGTTTTTGCAAGTTTAAAACAGCAATTTTATCGTCATTTCTCATAAATCGCCGTTTCGCACGAAAGAAACATGAATTTGTCAGTTTGAATAGTTCAAAACAGCGTTTTTCTATGTTTTTTCAAGTTTAAAACAGCAATTTTATAGTAATTTCTCATAAATCGCCGTTTCGCACGGAAGAAACATGAATTTGTCAGTTTGAGTAGTTCAAAACAGCGTTTTTCTATGTTTTTGCAAGTTTAAAACACCAATTTTATCGTAATTTCTCATAAATCGCCGTTTCGCACGGAAGAAACATGAATTTGTCAGTTTGAATAGTTGAAAACAGCGTTTTTCATTGTTTTTGCAAGTTTAAAACAGCAATTTTATCGTGATTTCACAAAAATCCACCGTTTCCAACGTAAGAAACATGAATTTATCAGTTTGAATAGTTCAAAACAGCGTTTTTCTATGTTTTTGCAAGTTTAAAACAGCAATTTTATCGTGATTTCGCAAAAATCCACCGTTTCGAACGTAAGAAACATGAATTTATCAGTTTGAATAGTTGTTTTTCTATGTTTTTGCAAGTTTAAAACAGCAATTTTATCGTCCATTCTCATAAATCGCCGTTTCGCACGAAAGAAACATGAATTTGTCAGTTTGAATAGTTCAAAACAGCGTTTTTCTATGTTTTTGCAAGTTTAAAACAGCAATTTTATCGTGATTTCGCAAAAATCCACCGTTTCGAACGTAAAAAACATGAATTTATCAGTTTGAATAGTTGTTTTTCTATGTTTTTGCAAGTTTAAAACAGCAATTTTATCGTCATTTCTCATAAATCGCCGCTTCGCACGAAAGAAACATGAATTTGTCAGTTTGAATAGTTCAAAACAGCGTTTTTCTATGTTTTTGCAAGTTTAAAACAGCTATTTTATCGTCATTTCTCATAAATCGCCGTTTCACACGAAAGAAACATGAATTTGTCAGTTTGAATAGTTCAAAACAGCGTTATTCTATGTTTTTGCAAGTTTAAAACATCAATTTTATCGTAATTTCTCATAAATCGCCGTTTCGCACGGAAGAAACATGATTTTGTCAGTTTGAATAGTTGAAAACAGCGTTTTTCAATGTTTTTGCAAGTTTAAAACAGCAATTTTATCGTGATTTCACTAAAATCCACCGTTTGGAACGTAAAAAACATGAATTTATCAGTTTGAATAATTGAAAACAGCGTTTTTCTATGTTTTTGCAAGTTTAAAACAGCAATTTTATCGTCATTTCTCATAAATCGCCGTTTCGCACGAAATAAACATGAATTTGTCAGTTTGAATAGTTCAAAACAGCGTTTTTCTATGTTTTTGCAAGCTTAAAACAGCAATTTTATCGTCATTTCTCATAAATCGCCGTTTCGCACGGAAGAAACATGAATTTGTCAGTTTGAGTAGTTCAAAACAGCGTTTTTCTATGTTTTTGCAAGTTTATAACAGCAATTTTATAGTAATTTCTCATAAATCGCCGTTTCGCACGGAAGAAACATGAATTTGTCAGTTTGAGTAGTTCAAAACAGCGTTTTTCTATGTTTTTGCAAGTTTAAAACAGCAATTTTATCGTAATTTCTCATAAATCGCGGTTTCGAACGGAAGAAACATGAATTTGTCAGTTTGAATAGTTGAAAACAGCGTTTTTCAAAGTTTTTGCAAGTTTAAAACAGCAATTTTATCGTGATTTCACAAAAATCCACAGTTTCCAACGTAAGAAACATGAATTTATCAGTATGAATAGTTCAAAACAGCGTTTTTATATGTTTTTGCAAGTTTAAAACAGCAATTTTATCGTGATTTCACAAAAATCCACCGTTTCGAACGTAAGAAACATGAATTTATCAGTTTAAATAGTTGTTTTTCTATGTTTTTGCAAGTTTAAAACAGCAATTTAATCGTAATTTCTCATAAATCGCCGTTTCGCACGAAAGAAACATGAATTTGTCAGTTTGAATAGTTCAAAATAGCGTTTTTCTATGTTTTTGCAAGTTTAAAACAGCAATTTTATCGTCATTTCTCATAAATCGCCGTTTCACACGAAAGAAACATGAATTTGTCAGTTTGAATAGTTCAAAACAGCGTTTTTCTATGTTTTTGCAAGTTTAAAACAGCAATTTTATCGTCATTTATCATAAATCGCCGTTTCTCACGAAAAAAACATGAATTTGTCAGTTTGAGTAGTTCAAAACAGCGTTTTTCTATGTTTTTGCAAGTTTAAAACAGCAATTTGATCGTCATTTCTCATAAATCGCCGTTTCTCACGAAAGAAACATGAATTTGTCAGTTTGAATAGTTGAAAACAGCGTTTTTCTATGTTTTTGCAAGTTTAAAACAGCAATTTTATCGTCATTTCTCATAAATCGCCGTTTCGCACGAAAGAAACATGAATTTGTCAGTTTGAATAGTTCAAAACAGCGTTTTTCTATGTTTTTGCAAGTTTAAAACAGCAATTATATCGTCATTTCTCATAAATCGCCGTTTCGCACGGAAAAAACATGAATTTGTCAGTTTGAGTAGTTCAAAACAGCGTTTTTCTATGTTTTTTCAAGTTTAAAACAGCTATTTTATCGTCATTTCTCATAAATCGCCGTTTCACACGAAAGAAACATGAATTTGTCAGTTTGAATAGTTCAAAACAGCGTTTTTCTATGTTTTTGCAAGTTTAAAACATCAATTTTATCGTAATTTCTCATAAATCGCCGTTTCGCACGGAAGAAACATGATTTTGTCAGTTTGAATAGTTGAAAACAGCGTTTTTCAATGTTTTTGCAAGTTTAAAACAGCAATTTTATCGTGATTTCACTAAAATCCACCGTTCGGAACGTAAAAAACATGAATTTATCAGTTTGAATAGTTGAAAACAGCGTTTTTCTATGTTTTTGCAAGTTTAAAACAGCAATTTTATCGTCATTTCTCATAAATCACCGTTTCGCACGAAATAAACATGAATTTGTCAGTTTGAATAGTTCAAAACAGCGTTTTTCTATGTTTTTGCAAGCTTAAAACAGCAATTTTATCGTCATTTCTCATAAATCGCCGTTTCACACGAAAGAAATATTAATTTGTCAGTTTGAATAGTTCAAAACAGCGTTTTTCTATGTTTTTGCAAGTTTAAAACAGCAATTTTATCGTCATTTCTCATAAATCGCCGTTTCGCACGAAAGAAACATGAATTTGTCAGTTTGAATAGTTCAAAACAGCGTTTTTCTATGTTTTTTCAAGTTTAAAACAGCAATTTTATAGTAATTTCTCATAAATCGCCGTTTCGCACGGAAGAAACATGAATTTGTCAGTTTGAGTAGTTCAAAACAGCGTTTTTCTATGTTTTTGCAAGTTTAAAACAGCAATTTTATCGTCATTTCTCATAAATCGCCGTTTCACACGAAAGAAATATGAATTTGTCAGTTTGAATAGTTCAAAACAGCGTTTTTCTATGTTTTTGCAAGTTTAAAACAGCAATTTTATCGTCATTTCTCATAAATCGCCGTTTCGCACGAAATAAACTTGAATTTGTCAGTTTGAATAGTTCAAAACAGCGTTTTTCTATGTTTTTGCAAGCTTAAAACAGCAATTTTATCGTCATTTCTCATAAATCGCCGTTTCACACGAAAGAAATATGAATTTGTCAGTTTGAATAGTTCAAAACAGCGTTTTTCTATGTTTTTGCAAGTTTAAAACAGCAATTTTATCGTCATTTCTCATAAATCGCCGTTTCGCACGAAAGAAACATGAATTTGTCAGTTTGAATAGTTCAAAACAGCGTTTTTCTATGTTTTTTCAAGTTTAAAACTGCAATTTTATAGTAATTTCTCATAAATCGCCGTTTCGCACGGAAGAAACATGAATTTGTCAGTTTGAGTAGTTCAAAACAGCGTTTTTCTATGTTTTTGCAAGTTTAAAACAGCAATTTTATCGTCATTTCTCATAAATCGCCGTTTCACACGAAAGAAACATGAATTTGTCAGTTTGAATAGTTCAAAACAGCGTTTTTCTATGTTTTTGCAAGTTTAAAACAGCAATTTTATAGTAATTTCTCATAAATCGCCGTTTCGCACGGAATAAACATGAATTTGTCAGTTTAAGTAGTTCAAAACAGCGTTTTTCTATGTTTTTGCAAGTTTAAAACAGCAATTTAATCGTAATTTCTCATAAATCGCCGTTTCGCACGGAAGAAACATGAATTTGTCAGTTTGAATAGTTGAAAACAGCGTTTTTCAATGTTTTTGCAATTTTAAAACAGCAATTTTATCGTGATTTCACTAAAATCCACCGTTTGGAACGTAAAAAACATGAATTTATCAGTTTGAATAGTTGAAAACAGCGTTTTTCTATGTTTTTGCAAGTTTAAAACAGCAATTTTATCGTCATTTCTCATAAATCGCCGTTTCGCACGGAAGAAACATGAATTTGTCAGTTTGAGTAGTTCAAAACAGCGTTTTTCTATGTTTTTGCAAGTTTAAAACAGCAATTTTATCGTCATTTCTCATAAATCGCCGTTTCACACGAAAGAAACATGAATTTGTCAGTTTCAATAGTTCAAAACAGCGTTTTTCTATGTTTTTGCAAGTTTAAAACAGCAATTTTATAGTAATTTCTCATAAATCGCCGTTTCGCACGGAATAAACATGAATTTGTCAGTTTAAGTAGTTCAAAACAGCGTTTTTCTATGTTTTTGCAAGTTTAAAACAGCAATTTAATCGTAATTTCTCATAAATCGCCGTTTCGCACGGAAGAAACATGAATTTGTCAGTTTGAATAGTTGAAAACAGCGTTTTTCAATGTTTTTGCAATTTTAAAACAGCAATTTTATCGTGATTTCACTAAAATCCACCGTTTGGAACGTAAAAAACATGAATTTATCAGTTTGAATAGTTGAAAACAGCGTTTTTCTATGTTTTTGCAAGTTTAAAACAGCAATTTTATCGTCATTTCTCATAAATCGCCGTTTCGCACGAAAGAAACATGAATTTGTCAGTTTGAATAGTTCAAAACAGAGTTTTTCTATGTTTTTGCAAGCTTAAAACAGCAATTTTATCGTCATTTCTCATAAATAGCCGTTTCACACGAAAGAAATATGAATTTGTCAGTTTGAATAGTTCAAAACAGCGTTTTTCTATGTTTTTGCAAGTTTAAAACAGCAATTTTATCGTCATTTCTCATAAATCGCCGTTTCGCACGAAAGAAACATGAATTTGTCAGTTTGAATAGTTCAAAACAGCGTTTTTCTATGTTTTTGCAAGTTCAAAACAGCAATTTTATCGTAATTTCTCATAAATCGCCGTTTCGCACGGAAGAAACATGAATTTGTCAGTTTGAATAGTTGAAAACAGCGTTTTTCAATGTTTTTGCAAGTTTAAAACAGCAATTTTATCGTGATTTCACAAAAATCCACCGTTTCCAACGTAAGAAACATGAATTTATCAGTTTGAATAGTTGAAAACAGCGTTTTTCAATGTTTTTGCAAGTTTAAAACAGCAATTTTATCGTGATTTCACAAAAATCCACCGTTTGGAACGTAAGAAACATGAATTTATCAGTTTGAATAGTTGAAAACAGCGTTTTTCTATGTTTTTGCAAGTTTAAAACAGCAATTTTATCGTCATTTCTCATAAATCGCCGTTTCGCACGAAAGAAACATGAATTTGTCAGTTTGAATAGTTCAAAACAGAGTTTTTCTATGTTTTTGCAAGCTTAAAACAGAAATTTTATCGTCATTTCTCATAAATCGCCCTTTCACACGAAAGAAATATGAATTTGTCAGTTTGAATAGTTCAAAACATCGTTTTTCTATGTTTTTGCAAGTTTAAAACAGCAATTTTATCGTAATTTCTCATAAATCGCCGTTTCGCACGGAAGAAACATGAATTTGTCAGTTTGAATAGTTGAAAACAGCGTTTTTCAATGTTTTTGCAAGTTTAAAACAGCAATTTTATCGTGATTTCACAAAAATCCACCGTTTCCAACGTAAGAAACATGAATTTATCAGTTTGAATAGTTCAAAACAGCGTTTTTCTATGTTTTTGCAAGTTTAAAACAGCAATTTTATCGTGATTTCACAAAAATTTACCATTTCGAACGTAAGAAGCATGAATTTATCAGTTTGAATAGTTGTTTTTCTATGTTTCTGCAAGTTTAAAACAGCAATTTTATCGTCATTTCTCATAAATCGCCGTTTCGCACGGAAGAAACATGAATTTGTCAGTTTGAGTAGTTCAAAACAGCGTTTTTCTATGTTTTTGCAAGTTTAAAACAGCTATTTTATCGTCATTTCTCATAAATCGCCGTTTTACACGAAAGAAACATGAATTTGTCAGTTTGAATAGTTCAAAACAGCGTTTTTCTATGGTTTTGCAAGTTTAAAACAGCAATTTTATCGTAATTTCTCATAAATCCACCGTTTGGAACGTAAGAAACATGAATTTATCAGTTTGAATAGTTGAAAACAGCGTTTTTCTATGTTTTTGCAAGTTTAAAACAGCAATTTTATCGTCATTTCTCATAAATCGCCGTTTCGCACGAAAGAAACATGAATTTGTCAGTTTGAATAGTTGCAAACAGCGTTTTTCTATGTTTTTGCAAGTTTAAAACAGCAATTTTATCGTCATTTCTCATAAATCGCCGTTTCACACGAAAGAAACATGAATTTGTCAGTTTGAATAGTTTAAAACAGCGTTTTTCTATGTTTTTGCAAGTTTATAACAGCAATTTTATAGTAATTTCTCATAAATCGCCGTTTCGCACGGAAGAAACATGAATTTGTCAGTTTGAGTAGTTCAAAACAGCGTTTTTCTATGTTTTTGCAAGTTTAAAACAGCAATTTTATCGTAATTTCTCATAAATCGCCGTTTCGCACGGAAGAAACATGAATTTGTTAGTTTGAATTGTTGAAAACAGCGTTTTTCAATGTTTTTGCAAGTTTAAAACAGCAATTTTATCGTGATTTAACAAAAATCCACCGTTTCCAACGTAAGAAACATGAATTTATCAGTTTGAATAGTTCAAAACAGCGTTTTTCTATGTTTTTGCAAGTTTAAAACAGCAATTTTATCGTGATTTCACAAAAATCCACCGTTTTGAACGTAAGAAACATGAATTTATCAGTTTGAATAGTTGTTTTTCTATGTTTTTGCAAGTTTAAAACAGCAATTTTATCGTCATTTCTCATAAATCGCCGTTTCGCACGAAAGAAACATGAATTTGTCAGTTTGAATAGTTCAAAACAGCGTTTTTCTATGTTTTTGCAAGTTTAAAACAGCAATTTTATCGTCATTTCTCATAAATCGCCGTTTCACACGAAAGAAACATGAATTTTTCAGTTTGAATAGTTCAAAACAGCGTTTTTCTATGTTTTTGCAAGTTTAAAACAGCAATTTTATCGTCATTTATCATAAATCGCCGTTTCGCACGGAAGAAACATGAATTTGTCAGTTTGAGTAGTTCAAAACAGCGTTTTTCTATGTTTTTGCAAGTTTAAAACAGCAATTTGATCGTCATTTCTCATAAATCGCCGTTTCTCACGAAAGAAACATGAATTTGTCAGTTTGAATAGTTCAAAACAGCGTTTTTCTATGTTTTTGCAAGTTTAAAACAGCAATTTTATCGTAATTTCTCATAAATCGCCGTTTCGCACGGAAGAAACATGAATTTGTCAGTTTGAATAGTTGAAAACTGCGTTTTTCAATGTTTTTGCAAGTTTAAAACAGCAATTTTATCGTGATTTCACAAAAATCCACCGTTTGGAACGTAAGAAACATGAATTTATCAGTTTGAATAGTTGAAAACAGCGTTTCTCTATGTTTTTGCAAGTTTAAAACAGCAATTTTATCGTCATTTCTCATAAATCGCCGTTTCGCACGAAAGAAACATGAATTTGTCAGTTTGAATAGTTCAAAACAGCGTTTTTCTATGTTTTTGCAAGTTTAAAACAGCAATTTTATCGTCATTTCTCATAAATCGCCGTTTCGCACGAAAGAAACATGAATTTGTCAGTTTGAATAGTTCAAAACAGCGTTTTTTTATGTTTTTGCAAGTTTAAAACAGCAATTTTATCGTCATTTCTCATAAATCGCCGTTTCACACGAAAGAAACATGAATTTGTCAGTTTGAATAGTTCAAAACAGCGTTTTTCTATGTTTTTGCAAGTTTAAAACAGCAATTTTATCGTCATTTCTCATAAATCGCCGTTTCACACGAAAGAAACATGAATTTGTCAGTTTGAATAGTTCAAAACAGCGTTTTTCTATGTTTTTGCAAGTTTAAAACAGCAATTTTATAGTAATTTCTCATAAATCGCCGTTTCGCACGGAATAAACATGAATTTGTCAGTTTAAGTAGTTCAAAACAGCGTTTTTCTATGTTTTTGCAAGTTTAAAACAGCAATTTAATCGTAATTTCTCATAAATCGCCGTTTCGCACGGAAGAAACATGAATTTGTCAGTTTGAATAGTTGAAAACAGCGTTTTTCAATGTTTTTGCAATTTTAAAACAGCAATTTTATCGTGATTTCACTAAAATCCACCGTTTGGAACGTAAAAAACATGAATTTATCAGTTTGAATAGTTGAAAACAGCGTTTTTCTATGTTTTTGCAAGTTTAAAACAGCAATTTTATCGTCATTTCTCATAAATCGCCGTTTCGCACGAAAGAAACATGAATTTGTCAGTTTGAATAGTTCAAAACAGAGTTTTTCTATGTTTTTGCAAGCTTAAAACAGCAATTTTATCGTCATTTCTCATAAATAGCCGTTTCACACGAAAGAAATATGAATTTGTCAGTTTGAATAGTTCAAAACAGCGTTTTTCTATGTTTTTGCAAGTTTAAAACAGCAATTTTATCGTCATTTCTCATAAATCGCCGTTTCGCACGAAAGAAACATGAATTTGTCAGTTTGAATAGTTCAAAACAGCGTTTTTCTATGTTTTTGCAAGTTCAAAACAGCAATTTTATCGTAATTTCTCATAAATCGCCGTTTCGCACGGAAGAAACATGAATTTGTCAGTTTGAATAGTTGAAAACAGCGTTTTTCAATGTTTTTGCAAGTTTAAAACAGCAATTTTATCGTGATTTCACAAAAATCCACCGTTTCCAACGTAAGAAACATGAATTTATCAGTTTGAATAGTTGAAAACAGCGTTTTTCAATGTTTTTGCAAGTTTAAAACAGCAATTTTATCGTGATTTCACAAAAATCCACCGTTTGGAACGTAAGAAACATGAATTTATCAGTTTGAATAGTTGAAAACAGCGTTTTTCTATGTTTTTGCAAGTTTAAAACAGCAATTTTATCGTAATTTCTCATAAATCGCCGTTTCGCACGGAAGAAACATGAATTTGTCAATTTGAATAGTTGAAAACAGCGTTTTTCAATGTTTTTGCAAGTTTAAAACAGCAATTTTATCGTGATTTCACTAAAATCCACCGTTTGGAACGTAAAAAACATGAATTTATCAGTTTGAATAGTTGAAAACAGCGTTTTTCTATGTTTTTGCAAGTTTAAAACAGCAATTTTATCGTCATTTCTCATAAATCGCCGTTTCGCACGAAAGAAACATGAATTTGTCAGTTTGAATAGTTCAAAACAGAGTTTTTCTATGTTTTTGCAAGCTTAAAACAGCAATTTTATCGTCATTTCTCATAAATCGCCCTTTCACACGAAAGAAATATGAATTTGTCAGTTTGAATAGTTCAAAACATCGTTTTTCTATGTTTTTGCAAGTTTAAAACAGCAATTTTATCGTAATTTCTCATAAATCGCCGTTTCGCACGGAAGAAACATGAATTTGTCAGTTTGAATAGTTGAAAACAGCGTTTTTCAATGTTTTTGCAAGTTTAAAACAGCAATTTTATCGTGATTTCACAAAAATCCACCGTTTCCAACGTAAGAAACATGAATTTATCAGTTTGAATAGTTCAAAACAGCGTTTTTCTATGTTTTTGCAAGTTTAAAACAGCAATTTTATCGTGATTTCACAAAAATTTACCATTTCGAACGTAAGAAGCATGAATTTATCAGTTTGAATAGTTGTTTTTCTATGTTTCTGCAAGTTTAAAACAGCAATTTTATCGTCATTTCTCATAAATCGCCGTTTCGCACGGAAGAAACATGAATTTGTCAGTTTGAGTAGTTCAAAACAGCGTTTTTCTATGTTTTTGCAAGTTTAAAACAGCTATTTTATCGTCATTTCTCATAAATCGCCGTTTTACACGAAAGAAACATGAATTTGTCAGTTTGAATAGTTCAAAACAGCGTTTTTCTATGGTTTTGCAAGTTTAAAACAGCAATTTTATCGTAATTTCTCATAAATCCACCGTTTGGAACGTAAGAAACATGAATTTATCAGTTTGAATAGTTGAAAACAGCGTTTTTCTATGTTTTTGCAAGTTTAAAACAGCAATTTTATCGTCATTTCTCATAAATCGCCGTTTCGCACGAAAGAAACATGAATTTGTCAGTTTGAATAGTTGCAAACAGCGTTTTTCTATGTTTTTGCAAGTTTAAAACAGCAATTTTATCGTCATTTCTCATAAATCGCCGTTTCACACGAAAGAAACATGAATTTGTCAGTTTGAATAGTTCAAAACAGCGTTTTTCTATGTTTTTGCAAGTTTATAACAGCAATTTTATAGTAATTTCTCATAAATCGCCGTTTCGCACGGAAGAAACATGAATTTGTCAGTTTGAGTAGTTCAAAACAGCGTTTTTCTATGTTTTTGCAAGTTTAAAACAGCAATTTTATCGTAATTTCTCATAAATCGCCGTTTCGCACGGAAGAAACATGAATTTGTTAGTTTGAATTGTTGAAAACAGCGTTTTTCAATGTTTTTGCAAGTTTAAAACAGCAATTTTATCGTGATTTCACAAAAATCCACCGTTTCCAACGTAAGAAACATGAATTTATCAGTTTGAATAGTTCAAAACAGCGTTTTTCTATGTTTTTGCAAGTTTAAAACAGCAATTTTATCGTGATTTCACAAAAATCCACCGTTTTGAACGTAAGAAACATGAATTTATCAGTTTGAATAGTTGTTTTTCTATGTTTTTGCAAGTTTAAAACAGCAATTTTATCGTCATTTCTCATAAATCGCCGTTTCGCACGAAAGAAACATGAATTTGTCAGTTTGAATAGTTCAAAACAGCGTTTTTCTATGTTTTTGCAAGTTTAAAACAGCAATTTTATCGTCATTTCTCATAAATCGCCGTTTCACACGAAAGAAACATGAATTTTTCAGTTTGAATAGTTCAAAACAGCGTTTTTCTATGTTTTTGCAAGTTTAAAACAGCAATTTTATCGTCATTTATCATAAATCGCCGTTTCGCACGGAAGAAACATGAATTTGTCAGTTTGAGTAGTTCAAAACAGCGTTTTTCTATGTTTTTGCAAGTTTAAAACAGCAATTTGATCGTCATTTCTCATAAATCGCCGTTTCTCACGAAAGAAACATGAATTTGTCAGTTTGAATAGTTCAAAACAGCGTTTTTCTATGTTTTTGCAAGTTTAAAACAGCAATTTTATCGTAATTTCTCATAAATCGCCGTTTCGCACGGAAGAAACATGAATTTGTCAGTTTGAATAGTTGAAAACTGCGTTTTTCAATGTTTTTGCAAGTTTAAAACAGCAATTTTATCGTGATTTCACAAAAATCCACCGTTTGGAACGTAAGAAACATGAATTTATCAGTTTGAATAGTTGAAAACAGCGTTTCTCTATGTTTTTGCAAGTTTAAAACAGCAATTTTATCGTCATTTCTCATAAATCGCCGTTTCGCACGAAAGAAACATGAATTTGTCAGTTTGAATAGTTCAAAACAGCGTTTTTCTATGTTTTTGCAAGTTTAAAACAGCAATTTTATCGTCATTTCTCATAAATCGCCGTTTCGCACGAAAGAAACATGAATTTGTCAGTTTGAATAGTTCAAAACAGCGTTTTTTTATGTTTTTGCAAGTTTAAAACAGCAATTTTATCGTCATTTCTCATAAATCGCCGTTTCACACGAAAGAAACATGAATTTGTCAGTTTGAATAGTTCAAAACAGCGTTTTTCTATGTTTTTGCAAGTTTAAAACAGCAATTTTATCGTCATTTATCATAAATCGCCGTTTCGCACGAAAGAAACATGAATTTGTCAGTTTGAGTAGTTCAAAACAGCGTTTTTCTATGTTTTTGCAAGTTTAAAAGAGCAATTTGATCGTCATTTCTCATAAATCGCCGTTTCTCACGAAAGAAACATGAATTTGTCAGTTTGAATAGTTCAAAACAGCGTTTTTCTATGTTTTTGCAAGTTTAAAACAGCAATTTTATCGTAATTTCTCATAAATCGCCGTTTCGCACGGAAGAAACATGAATTTGTCAGTTAGAATAGTTGAAAACAGCGTTTTTCAATGTTTTTGCAAGTTTAAAACAGCAATTTTATCGTGATTTCACAAAAATCCACCGTTTGGAACGTAAGAAACATGAATTTATTAGTTTGAATAGTTGAAAACAGCGTTTTTCTATGTTTTTGCAAGTTTAAAACAGCAATTTTATCGTCATTTCTCATAAATCGCCGTTTCGCACGAAAGAAACATGAATTTGTCAGTTTGAATAGTTCAAAACAGCGTTTTTCTATGTTTTTGCAAGTTTAAAACAGCAATTTTATCGTCATTTCTCATAAATCGCCGTTTCGCACGGAAAACACATGAATTTGTCAGTTTGAGTAGTTCAAAACAGCGTTTTTCTATGTTTTTGCAAGTTTAAAACAGCTATTTTATCGTCATTTCTCATAAATCGCCGTTTCAGACGAAAGAAACATGAATTTGTCAGTTTGAATAGTTCAAAACAGCGTTTTTCTATGTTTTTGCAAGTTTAAAACAGCAATTTTATCGTAATTTCTCATAAATCGCCGTTTCGCACGGAAGAAACATGAATTTGTCAGTTTGAATAGTTGAAAACTGCGTTTTTCAATGTTTTTGCAAGTTTAAAACAGCAATTTTATCGTGATTTCACAAAAATCCACCGTTTGGAACGTAAGAAACATGAATTTATCAGTTTGAATAGTTGAAAACAGCGTTTTTCTATGTTTTTGCAAGTTTAAAACAGCAATTTTATCGTCATTTCTCATAAATCGCCGTTTCGCACGAAAGAAACATGAATTTGTCAGTTTGAATAGTTCAAAACAGCGTTTTTCTATGTTTTTGCAAGTTTAAAACAGCAATTTTATCGTCATTTCTCATAAATCGCCGTTTCGCACGGAAAAAACATGAATTTGTCAGTTTGAGTAGTTCAAAACAGCGTTTTTCTATGTTTTTGCAAGTTTAAAACAGCTATTTTATCGTCATTTCTCATAAATCGCCGTTTCACATGAAAGAAACATGAATTTGTCAGTTTGAATAGTTCAAAACAGCGTTTTTCTATGTTTTTGCAAGTTTAAAACTTCAATTTTATCGTAATTTCTCATAAATCGCCGTTTCGCACGGAAGAAACATGATTTTGTCAGTTTGAATAGTTGAAAACAGCGTTTTTCTATGTTTTTGCAAGTTTAAAACAGCAATTTTATCGTGATTTCACTAAAATCTACCGTTTGGAACGTAAAAAACATGAATTTATCAGTTTGAATAGTTGAAAACAGCGTTTTTCTATGTTTTTGCAAGTTTAAAACAGCAAATTTATCGTCATTTCTCATAAATCGCCGTTTCGCACGAAAGAAACATGAATTTGTCAGTTTGAATAGTTCAAAACAGCGTTTTTCTATGTTTTTGCAAGCTTAAAACAGCAATTTTATCGTCATTTCTCATAAATCGCCGTTTCGCACGAAAGAAACATGAATTTGTCAGTTTGAATAGTTCAAAACAGCGTTTTTCTATGTTTTTGCAAGTTTAAAACAGCAATTTTATCGTCATTTCTCATAAATCGCCGTTTCAAACGAAAGAAACATGAATTTGTCAGTTTGAATAGTTCAAAACAGCGTTTTTCTATGTTTTTGCAAGTTTAAAACAGCAATTTTATAGTATTTTCTCATAAATCGCCGTTTCGCACGGAAGAAACATGAATTTGTCAGTTTGAGTAGTTCAAAACAGCGTTTTTCTATGTTTTTGCAAGTTGAAAACAGCAATTTTATCGTCATTTCTCATAAATCGCCGTTTCACACGAAAGAAACATGAATTTGTCAGTTTGAATAGTTCAAAACAGCGTTTTTCTATGTTTTTGCAAGTTTAAAACAGCAATTTTATCGTCATTTCTCATAAATCGCCGTTCGCACGAAAGAAACATGAATTTGTCAGTTTGAATAGTTCAAAACAGCGTTTTTCTATGTTTTTGCAAGCTTAAAACAGCAATTTTATCGTCATTTCTCATAAATCGCCGTTTCACACGAAAGAAACATGAATTTGTCAGTTTGAATAGTTCAAAACAGCGTTTTTCTATGTTTTTGCAAGTTTAAAACAGCAATTTTATCGTAATTTCTCATAAATCGCCGTTTCGCACGAAAGAAACATGAATTAGTCAGTTTGAATAGTTGAAAACAGCGTTTTTCAATGTTTTTGCAAGTATAAAACAGCAATTTTATCGTGATTTCACAAAAATCCACCGTTTGGAACGTAAGAAACATGAATTTATCAGTTTGAATAGTTGAAAACTGCGTTTTTCTATGTTTTTGCAAGTTTAAAACAGCAATTTTATCGTCATTACTCATAAATCGCCGTTTCGCACGAAAGAAACATGAATTTGTCAGTTTGAATAGTTCAAAACAGCGTTTTTCTATGTTTTTGCAAGTTTAAAACAGCAATTTTATCGTCATTTCTCATAAATCGCCGTTTCGCACGAAAGAAACATGAATTTGTCAGTTTGAATAGTTCAAAACAGCGTTTTTCTATGTTTTTGCAAGTTTAAAACAGCAATTTTATCGTCATTTATCATAAATCGCCGTTTCGCACGAAAGAAACATGAATTTGTCAGTTTGAATAGTTGAAAACAGCGTTTTTCTATGTTTTTGCAAGTATAAAACAGCAATTTTATCGTGATTTCACAAAAATCCACCGTTTGGAACGTAAGAAACATGAATTTATCAGTTTGAATAGTTGAAAACTGCGTTTTTCTATGTTTTTGTAAGTTTAAAACAGCAATTTTATCGTCATTTCTCATAAATCGCCGTTCGCAGGAAAGAAACATGAATTTGTCAGTTTGAATAGTTCAAAACAGCGTTTTTCTATGTTTTTGGAAGCTTAAAACAGCAATTTTATAGTCATTTCTCATAAATCGCCGTTTCACACGAAAGAAACATGAATTTGTCAGTTTGAATAGTTCAAAACAGCGTTTTTCTATGTTTTTGAAAGTTTAAAACAGCAATTTTATCGTAATTTCTCATAAATCGCCGTTTCGCACGAAAGAAACATGAATTAGTCAGTTTGAATAGTTGAAAACAGCGTTTTTCAATGTTTTTGCAAGTATAAAACAGCAATTTTATCGTGATTTCACAAAAATCCACCGTTTGGAACGTAAGAAACATGAATTTATCAGTTTGAATAGTTGAAAACTGCGTTTTTCTATGTTTTTGCAAGTTTAAAACAGCAATTTTATCGTCATTTCTCATAAATCGCCGTTTCGCACGAAAGAAACATTAATTTGTTAGTTTGAATAGTTCAAAACAGCGTTTTTCTATGTTTTTGCAAGTTTAAAACAGCAATTTTATCGTCATTTCTCATAAATCGCCGTTTCACACGTAAGAAACATGAATTTGTCAGTTTGAATAGTTCACAACAGCGTTTTTCTATGTTTTTGCAAGTTTAAAACAGCAATTTTATCGTCATTTCTCATAAATCGCCGTTTCGCACGAAAGAAACATGAATTTGTCAGTTTGAATAGTTCAAAACAGCGTTTTTCTATGTTTTTGCAAGTTTAAAACAGCAATTTTATCGTTATTTCTCATAAATCGCCGTTTCGCACGAAAGAAACATGAATTTGTCAGTTTGAATAGTTCAAAACAGCGTTTTTCTATGTTTTTGCAAGTTTAAAACAGCAATTTAATTGTAATTTCTCATAAATCGCCGTTTCGCACGGAAGAAACATGATTTTGTCAGTTTGAATAGTTGAAAACAGCGTTTTTCAATGTTTTTGCCAGTTTAAAACAGCAATTTTATCGTGATTTCACTAAAATCCACCGTTTGGAACGTAAGAAACATGAATTTATCAGTTTGAATAGTTGAAAACAGCGTTTTTCTATGTTTTTGCAAGTTTAAAACAGCAATTTTATCGTTATTTCTCATAAATCGCCGTTTCGCACGAAAGAAACATGAATTTGTCAGTTTGAGTAGTTCAAAACAGCGTTTTTCTATGTTTTTGCAAGTTTAAAACAGTAATTTTATCGTCATTTCTCATAAATCGCCGTTTCACACGAAAGAAACATGAATTTGTCAGTTTGAATAGTTCAAAACAGCGTTTTTCTATGTTTTTGCAAGTTTAAAACAGCAATTTTATCGTAATTTCTCATAAATCGCCGTTTCGCACGAAAGAAACATGAATTAGTCAGTTTGAATAGTTGAAAACAGCGTTTTTCAATGTTTTTGCAAGTATAAAACAGCAATTTTATCGTGATTTCACAAAAATCCACCGTTTGGAACGTAAGAAACATGAATTTATCAGTTTGAATAGTTGAAAACTGCGTTTTTCTATCTTTTTGCAAGTTTAAAACAGCAATTTTATCGTCATTACTCATAAATCGCCGTTTCGCACGAAAGAAACATGAATTTGTCAGTTTGAATAGTTCAAAACAGCGTTTTTCTATGTTTTTGCAAATTTAAAACAGCAATTTTATCGTCATTTCTCATAAATCGCCGTTTCGCACGAAAGAAACATGAATTTGTCAGTTTGAATAGTTCAAAACAGCGTTTTCTATGTTTTTGCAAGTTTAAAACAGCAATTTTATCGTCATTTATCATAAATCGCCGTTTCGCACGAAAGAAACATGAATTTGTCAGTTTGAATAGTTGAAAACAGCGTTTTTCTATGTTTTTGCAAGTATAAAACAGCAATTTTATCGTGATTTCACAAAAATCCACCGTTTGGAACGTAAGAAACATGAATTTATCAGTTTGAATAGTTGAAAACTGCGTTTTTCTATGTTTTTGCAAGTTTAAAACAGCAATTTTATCGTCATTTCTCATAAATCGCCGTTCGCACGAAAGAAACATGAATTTGTCAGTTTGAATAGTTCAAAACAGCGTTTTTCTATGTTTTTGCAAGCTTAAAACAGCAATTTTATCGTCATTTCTCATAAATCGCCGTTTCACACGAAAGAAACATGAATTTGTCAGTTTGAATAGTTCAAAACAGCGTTTTTCTATGTTTTTGCAAGTTTAAAACAGCAATTTTATCGTAATTTCTCATAAATCGCCGTTTCGCACGAAAGAAACATGAATTAGTCAGTATGAATAGTTGAAAACAGCGTTTTTCAATGTTTTTGCAAGTATAAAACAGCAATTTTATCGTGATTTCACAAAAATCCACCGTTTGGAACGTAAGAAACATGAATTTATCAGTTTGAATAGTTGAAAACTGCGTTTTTCTATGTTTTTGCAAGTTTAAAACAGCAATTTTATCGTCATTTCTCATAAATCGCCGTTTCGCACGAAAGAAACATGAATTTGTTAGTTTGAATAGTTCAAAACAGCGTTTTTCTATGTTTTTGCAAGTTTAAAACAGCAATTTTATCGTCATTTCTCATAAATCGCCGTTTTGCACGAAAGAAACATGAATTTGTCAGTTTGAATAGTTCAAAACAGCGTTTATCTATGTTTTTGCAAGTTTAAAACAGCAATTTTATCGTCATTTATCATAAATCGCCGTTTCGCACGAAAGAAACATGAATTTGTCAGTTTGAATATTTGAAAACAGCGTTTTTCTATGTTTTTGCAAGTATAAAACAGCAATTTTATCGTGATTTCACAAAAATCCACCGTTTGGAACGTAAGAAACATGAATTTATCAGTTTGAATAGTTGAAAACTGCGTTTTTCTATGTTTTTGCAAGTTTAAAACAGCAATTTTATCGTCATTTCTCATAATTCGCCGTTTCGCACGAAAGAAACATGAATTTGTCAGTTTGAATAGTTCAAAACAGCGTTTTTCTATGTTTTTGCAAGTTTAAAACAGCAATTTTATCGTCATTTCTCATAAATCGCCGTTTCACACGTAAGAAACATGAATTTCTCAGTTTGAAAAGTTCAAAACAGCGTTTTTCTATGTTTTTGCAAGTTTAAAACAGCAATTTTATCGTCCATTTCTCATAAATCGCCGTTTCACACGAAAGAATTATGAATTTGTCAGTTTGAATAGTTCAAAACAGCGTTTTTCAATGTTTTTGCAAGTTTATAACAGCAATTTTATAGTAATTTCTCATAAATCGCCGTTTCGCACGGAAGAAACATGAATTTGTCAGTTTGAGTAGTTCAAAACAGCGTTTTTCTATGTTTTTGCAAGTTTAAAACAGCAATTTATCGCAATTTCTCATAAATCGCCGTTTCGCACGGAAGAAACATGAATTTGTCAGTTTAAATAGTTGAAAACAGCGTTTTTCAATGTTTTTGCAAGTTTAAAACAGCAATTTTATCGTGATTTCACAAAATCCACCGTTTCCAACGTAAGAAACATGAATTTATTAGTTTGAATAGTTGAAAACAGCGTTTTTCTATGTTTATGCAAGTTTCAAACAGCAATTTTATCGTCATTTCTCATAAATCGCCGTTTCGCACGAAAGAAACATGAATTTGTCAGTTTGAATAGTTCAAAACAGCGTTTTTCTAGGTTTTTGCAAAGTTTAAAACAGCAATTTTGTCGTCATTTCTCATAAATCGCCGTTTCACACGAAAGAAACATGAATTTGTCAGTTTGAATAGTTCAAAACAGCGTTTTTCTATGTTTTTGCAAGTTTAAAACAGCAATTTTATCGTCATTTATCATAAATCGCCGTTTCGCAAGGAAGAAACATGAATTTGTCAGTTTGAGTAGTTCAAAACAGCGTTTTTCTATGTTTTTGCAAGTTAAAACAGCAATTTTATCGTCATTTCTCATAAATCGCCGTTTCACACGAAAGAAACATGAATTTGTCAGTTTGAATAGTTCAAAACTGCGTTTTTTTATGTTTTTGCAAGTTTAAAACAGCAATTTATCGTAATTTCTCATAAATCGCCGTTTCGCACGGAAGAAACATGAATTTGTCAGTTTGAATAGTTGAAAACAGCGTTTTTCAATGTTTTTGCAAGTTTAAAACAGCAATTTTATCGTGATTTCACAAAAATCCACCGTTCGGAACGTAAGAAACATGAATTTATCAGTTTGAATAGTTAAAAACAGCGTTTTTCTATGTTTTTGCAAGTTTAAAACAGCAATTTTATCGTCATTTCTCATAAATCGCCGTTTCTCACGAAAGAAACATGAATTTGTCAGTTTGAATAGTTCAAAACAGCGTTTTTCTATGTTTTTGCAAGTTTAAAACAGCAATTTTATAGTAATTTCTCATAAATCGCCGTTTCGCACGGAAGAAACATGAATTTGTCAGTTTGAGTAGTTCAAAACAGCGTTTTTCTATGTTTTTGCAAGTTAATAACAGCAATTTTATAGTAATTTCTCATAAATCGCCGTTTCGCACGGAAGAAACATGAATTTGTCAGTTTGAGTAGTTCAAAACAGCGTTTTTCTATGTTTTTGCAAGTTTAAAACAGCAATTTTATCGTCATTTCACATAAATCGCCGTTTCACACAAAAGAAACATGAATTTGTCAGTTTGAATAGTTCAAAACAGCGTTTTTCTATGTTTTTGCAAGTTCAAAACAGCAATTTTATCGTAATTTCTCATAAATCGCCGTTTCGCACGGAAGAAACATGAATTTGTCATTTTGAATAGTTGAAAACAGCGTTTTTCAATGTTTTTGCAAGTTTAAAACAGCAATTTTATCGTGATTTCACAAAAATCCACCGTTTCCAACGTAAGAAGCATGAATTTATCAGTTTGAATAGTTCAAAACAGCGTTTTTCTATGTTTTTGCAAGTTTAAAACAGCAATTTTATCGTCATTTCTCATAAATCGCCGTTTCGCACAAACATGAATTAGTCAGTTTGAATAGTTGAAAACAGCGTTTTTCAATGTTTTTGCAAGTATAAAACAGCAATTTTATCGTGATTTTACAAAAATCCACCGTTTGGAACGTAAGAAACATGAATTTATCAGTTTGAATAGTTGAAAACAGCGTTTTTCTATGTTTTTGCAAGTTTAAAACAGCAATTTTATCGTCATTTCTCATAAATCGCCGTTTCGCACGAAAGAAACATGAATTTGTCAGTTTGAATAGTTCAAAACAGCGTTTTTCTATGTTTTTGCAAGTTTAAAACAGCAATTTTATCGTCATTTCTCATAAATCGCCGTTTCACACGTAAGAAACATGAATTTGTCAGTTTGAATAGTTCAAAACAGCGTTTTTCTATGTTTTTGCAAGTTTAAAACTGCAATTTATATAGTATTTTTTCATAAATCGTTGTTTCGCACGGAAGAAACATGAATTTGTCAGTTTGAGTAGTTCAAAACAGCGTTTTTCTATGTTTTTGCAAGTTGAAAACAGCAATTTTATCGTCATTTCTCATAAATCGCCTTTTCACACGAAAGAAACATGAATTTGTCAGTTTGAATAGTTCAAAACAGCGTTTTTCTATGTTTTTGCAAGTTTAAAACAGCAATTTAATTGTAATTTCTCATAAATCGCTGTTTCGCACGGAAGAAACATGATTTTGTCAGTTTGAATAGTAGAAAACAGCGTTTTTCAATGTTTTTGCCAGTTTAAAACAGCAATTTTATCGTGATTTCATAAAAATCCCACCGTTTGGAACGTAAGAAACATGAATTTATCAGTTTGAATAGTTGAAAACTGCGTTTTTCTATGTTTTTGCAAGTTTAAAACAGCAATTTTATCGTCATTTCTCATAAATCGCCGTTTCGCACGAAAGAAACATGAATTTGTTAGTTTGAATAGTTCAAAACAGCGTTTTTCTATGTTTTTGCAAGTTTAAAACAGCAATTTTATCGTCATTTCTCATAAATCGCCGTTTTGCACGAAAGAAACATGAATTTGTCAGTTTAAATAGTTCAAAACAGCGTTTATCTATGTTTTTGCAAGTTTAAAACAGCAATTTTATCGTCATTTATCATAAATCGCCGTTTCGCACGAAAGAAACATGAATTTGTCAGTTTGAATATTTGAAAACAGCGTTTTTCTATGTTTTTGCAAGTATAAAACAGCAATTTTATCGTGATTTCACAAAAATCCACCGTTTGGAACGTAAGAAACATGAATTTATCAGTTTGAATAGTTGAAAACTGCGTTTTTCTATGTTTTTGCAAGTTTAAAACAGCAATTTTATCGTCATTTCTCATAATTCGCCGTTTCGCACGAAAGAAACATGAATTTGTCAGTTTGAATAGTTCAAAACAGCGTTTTTCTATGTTTTTGCAAGTTTAAAACAGCAATTTTATCGTCATTTCTCATAAATCGCCGTTTCACACGTAAGAAACATGAATTTCTCAGTTTGAAAAGTTCAAAACAGCGTTTTTCTATGTTTTTGCAAGTTTAAAACAGCAATTTTATCGTCATTTCTCATAAATCGCCGTTTCACACGAAAGAATTATGAATTTGTCAGTTTGAATAGTTCAAAACAGCGTTTTTCAATGTTTTTGCAAGTTTATAACAGCAATTTTATAGTAATTTCTCATAAATCGCCGTTTCGCACGGAAGAAACATGAATTTGTCAGTTTGAGTAGTTCAAAACAGCGTTTTTCTATGTTTTTGCAAGTTTAAAACAGCAATTTTATCGCAATTTCTCATAAATCGCCGTTTCGCACGGAAGAAACATGAATTTGTCAGTTTAAATAGTTGAAAACAGCGTTTTTCAATGTTTTTGCAAGTTTAAAACAGCAATTTTATCGTGATTTCACAAAAATCCACCGTTTCCAACGTAAGAAACATGAATTTATTAGTTTGAATAGTTGAAAACAGCGTTTTTCTATGTTTATGCAAGTTTCAAACAGCAATTTTATCGTCATTTCTCATAAATCGCCGTTTCGCACGAAAGAAACATGAATTTGTCAGTTTGAATAGTTCAAAACAGCGTTTTTCTAGGTTTTTGCAAAGTTTAAAACAGCAATTTTGTCGTCATTTCTCATAAATCGCCGTTTCACACGAAAGAAACATGAATTTGTCAGTTTGAATAGTTCAAAACAGCGTTTTTCTATGTTTTTGCAAGTTTAAAACAGCAATTTTATCGTCATTTATCATAAATCGCCGTTTCGCAAGGAAGAAACATGAATTTGTCAGTTTGAGTAGTTCAAAACAGCGTTTTTCTATGTTTTTGCAAGTTTAAAACAGCAATTTTATCGTCATTTCTCATAAATCGCCGTTTCACACGAAAGAAACATGAATTTGTCAGTTTGAATAGTTCAAAACTGCGTTTTTTTATGTTTTTGCAAGTTTAAAACAGCAATTTTATCGTAATTTCTCATAAATCGCCGTTTCGCACGGAAGAAACATGAATTTGTCAGTTTGAATAGTTGAAAACAGCGTTTTTCAATGTTTTTGCAAGTTTAAAACAGCAATTTTATCGTGATTTCACAAAAATCCACCGTTCGGAACGTAAGAAACATGAATTTATCAGTTTGAATAGTTAAAAACAGCGTTTTTCTATGTTTTTGCAAGTTTAAAACAGCAATTTTATCGTCATTTCTCATAAATCGCCGTTTCTCACGAAAGAAACATGAATTTGTCAGTTTGAATAGTTCAAAACAGCGTTTTTCTATGTTTTTGCAAGTTTAAAACAGCAATTTTATAGTAATTTCTCATAAATCGCCGTTTCGCACGGAAGAAACATGAATTTGTCAGTTTGAGTAGTTCAAAACAGCGTTTTTCTATGTTTTTGCAAGTTAATAACAGCAATTTTATAGTAATTTCTCATAAATCGCCGTTTCGCACGGAAGAAACATGAATTTGTCAGTTTGAGTAGTTCAAAACAGCGTTTTTCTATGTTTTTGCAAGTTTAAAACAGCAATTTTATCGTCATTTCACATAAATCGCCGTTTCACACAAAAGAAACATGAATTTGTCAGTTTGAATAGTTCAAAACAGCGTTTTTCTATGTTTTTGCAAGTTCAAAACAGCAATTTTATCGTAATTTCTCATAAATCGCCGTTTCGCACGGAAGAAACATGAATTTGTCATTTTGAATAGTTGAAAACAGCGTTTTTCAATGTTTTTGCAAGTTTAAAACAGCAATTTTATCGTGATTTCACAAAAATCCACCGTTTCCAACGTAAGAAGCATGAATTTATCAGTTTGAATAGTTCAAAACAGCGTTTTTCTATGTTTTTGCAAGTTTAAAACAGCAATTTTATCGTCATTTCTCATAAATCGCCGTTTCGCACAAACATGAATTAGTCAGTTTGAATAGTTGAAAACAGCGTTTTTCAATGTTTTTGCAAGTATAAAACAGCAATTTTATCGTGATTTTACAAAAATCCACCGTTTGGAACGTAAGAAACATGAATTTATCAGTTTGAATAGTTGAAAACAGCGTTTTTCTATGTTTTTGCAAGTTTAAAACAGCAATTTTATCGTCATTTCTCATAAATCGCCGTTTCGCACGAAAGAAACATGAATTTGTCAGTTTGAATAGTTCAAAACAGCGTTTTTCTATGTTTTTGCAAGTTTAAAACAGCAATTTTATCGTCATTTCTCATAAATCGCCGTTTCACACGTAAGAAACATGAATTTGTCAGTTTGAATAGTTCAAAACAGCGTTTTTCTATGTTTTTGCAAGTTTAAAACTGCAATTTTATAGTATTTTTTCATAAATCGTTGTTTCGCACGGAAGAAACATGAATTTGTCAGTTTGAGTAGTTCAAAACAGCGTTTTTCTATGTTTTTGCAAGTTGAAAACAGCAATTTTATCGTCATTTCTCATAAATCGCCTTTTCACACGAAAGAAACATGAATTTGTCAGTTTGAATAGTTCAAAACAGCGTTTTTCTATGTTTTTGCAAGTTTAAAACAGCAATTTAATTGTAATTTCTCATAAATCGCTGTTTCGCACGGAAGAAACATGATTTTGTCAGTTTGAATAGTAGAAAACAGCGTTTTTCAATGTTTTTGCCAGTTTAAAACAGCAATTTTATCGTGATTTCATAAAAATCCACCGTTTGGAACGTAAGAAACATGAATTTATCAGTTTGAATAGTTGAAAACTGCGTTTTTCTATGTTTTTGCAAGTTTAAAACAGCAATTTTATCGTCATTTCTCATAAATCGCCGTTTCGCACGAAAGAAACATGAATTTGTTAGTTTGAATAGTTCAAAACAGCGTTTTTTCTATGTTTTTGCAAGTTTAAAACAGCAATTTTATCGTCATTTCTCATAAATCGCCGTTTTGCACGAAAGAAACATGAATTTGTCAGTTTGAATAGTTCAAAACAGCGTTTATCTATGTTTTTGCAAGTTTAAAACAGCAATTTTATCGTCATTTATCATAAATCGCCGTTTCGCACGAAAGAAACATGAATTTGTCAGTTTGAATATTTGAAAACAGCGTTTTTCTATGTTTTTGCAAGTATAAAACAGCAATTTTATCGTGATTTCACAAAAATCCACCGTTTGGAACGTAAGAAACATGAATTTATCAGTTTGAATAGTTGAAAACTGCGTTTTTCTATGTTTTTGCAAGTTTAAAACAGCAATTTTATCGTCATTTCTCATAATTCGCCGTTTCGCACGAAAGAAACATGAATTTGTCAGTTTGAATAGTTCAAAACAGCGTTTTTCTATGTTTTTGCAAGTTTAAAACAGCAATTTTATCGTCATTTCTCATAAATCGCCGTTTCACACGTAAGAAACATGAATTTCTCAGTTTGAAAAGTTCAAAACAGCGTTTTTCTATGTTTTTGCAAGTTTAAAACAGCAATTTTATCGTCATTTCTCATAAATCGCCGTTTCACACGAAAGAATTATGAATTTGTCAGTTTGAATAGTTCAAAACAGCGTTTTTCAATGTTTTTGCAAGTTTATAACAGCAATTTTATAGTAATTTCTCATAAATCGCCGTTTCGCACGGAAGAAACATGAATTTGTCAGTTTGAGTAGTTCAAAACAGCGTTTTTCTATGTTTTTGCAAGTTTAAAACAGCAATTTTATCGCAATTTCTCATAAATCGCCGTTTCGCACGGAAGAAACATGAATTTGTCAGTTTAAATAGTTGAAAACAGCGTTTTTCAATGTTTTTGCAAGTTTAAAACAGCAATTTTATCGTGATTTCACAAAAATCCACCGTTTCCAACGTAAGAAACATGAATTTATTAGTTTGAATAGTTGAAAACAGCGTTTTTCTATGTTTATGCAAGTTTCAAACAGCAATTTTATCGTCATTTCTCATAAATCGCCGTTTCGCACGAAAGAAACATGAATTTGTCAGTTTGAATAGTTCAAAACAGCGTTTTTCTAGGTTTTTGCAAAGTTTAAAACAGCAATTTTGTCGTCATTTCTCATAAATCGCCGTTTCACACGAAAGAAACATGAATTTGTCAGTTTGAATAGTTCAAAACAGCGTTTTTCTATGTTTTTGCAAGTTTAAAACAGCAATTTTATCGTCATTTATCATAAATCGCCGTTTCGCAAGAAAGAAACATGAATTTGTCAGTTTGAGTAGTTCAAAACAGCGTTTTTCTATGTTTTTGCAAGTTTAAAACAGCAATTTTATCGTCATTTCTCATAAATCGCCGTTTCACACGAAAGAAACATGAATTTGTCAGTTTGAATAGTTCAAAACTGCGTTTTTTTATGTTTTTGCAAGTTTAAAACAGCAATTTTATCGTAATTTCTCATAAATCGCCGTTTCGCACGGAAGAAACATGAATTTGTCAGTTTGAATAGTTGAAAACAGCGTTTTTCAATGTTTTTGCAAGTTTAAAACAGCAATTTTATCGTGATTTCACAAAAATCCACCGTTTGGAACGTAAGAAACATGAATTTATCAGTTTGAATAGTTAAAAACAGCGTTTTTCTATGTTTTTGCAAGTTTAAAACAGCAATTTTATCGTCATTTCTCATAAATCGCCGTTTCTCACGAAAGAAACATGAATTTGTCAGTTTGAATAGTTCAAAACAGCGTTTTTCT
>CAWWDY010001469.1:0-37197 GCA_963942605.1 Poecilus cupreus | reverse complement strand
GTGAAACGGCGATTTATGAGAAATGACGATAAAACTGCTGTTTTAAACTTGCAAAAACATAGAACAACGCTGTTTTGAAATATTCAAACTGACAAATTCATGTTTCTTCCATGTAAAACGGCGATTTATGAGAAATGACGATAAAATTGCTGTTTTTAAACTTGCAAAAACATAGTAAAACGCTGTTTTGAAATATTCAAACTGACAAATTCATGTTTCTTTCGTGTGAAACGGCGATTTATGAGAAATTACGATAAAATTGCTGTTTTAAACTTGCAAAAACATAGTAAAACGCTGTTTTGAACTATTCAAAATGACAAATTCATGTTTCTTTCGTGTGAAACGGCGATTTATGATAAATGACGATAAAATTGCTGTTTTAAACTTGCAGAAACATAGTAAAACGCTATTTTGAACTATTCAAACTGACAAATTCATGTTTCTTTCGTGTGAAACGGCGATTTATGAGAAATGACGATAAAATTGCTGTTTTAAACTTGCAAAAACATAGAAAAACCATGTTTTTAACTATTCAAACTGATAAATTCAGGTTTCTTTCGTTCGAAACGGTGGATTTTTGTGTAATCACGATAAAACTGCTGTTTTAATCTTGCAAAAACATAGAAAAACGCTGTTTTGAACTATTCAAACTGACAAATTCATGTTTCTTCCGTGTGAAACGGCGATTTATGAGAAATGACGATAAAATTGCTGTTTTAAACTTGCAAAAACATAGTAAAACGCTGTTTTGAACTATTCAAACTGACAAATTCATGTTTCTTTCGTTCGAAACGGTGGATTTTGTGAAATCACGATAAAACTGCTGTTTTAAACTTGCAAAAACATAGAAAAACGCTGTTTTGAACTACTCAAACTGACAAATTCATGTTTCTTTCGTGTGAAACGGCGATTTATGAGAAATGACGATAAATTGCTGTTTTAAACTTGCAAAAACATAGGAAAACGCTGTTTTGAACTATTCAAACTGACAACTTCATGTTTCTTTCGTGTGAAACGGCGATTTATGAGAAATGACGATAAAATTGCTGTTTTAAACTTGCAAAAACATAGAAAAACGCTGTTTTCAACTATTCAAACTGATAAATTCATGTTTCTTTCGTGTGTGAACGGCGATTTATGTGAAATGACGATAAATTTGCTGTTTTAAACTTGCAAAAACATAGAAAAACGCTGTTTTGAACTATTCAAACTGACAAATTCATGTTTCTTTCGTGTGAAACGGCGATTTATGAGAAATGACGATAAAATTGCTGTTTAAAACTTGCAAAAACATAGAAAAACGCTGTTTTGAACTATTCAAACTGACAAATTCATGTTTCTTTCGTGTGAAACGGCGATTTATGCGAAATGACGATAAAATTGCTGTTTTAAACTTGCAAAAACATAGAAAAACGCTGTTTTGAACTATTCAAACTGGACAAATTCATGTTTCTTTCGTGTGAAACGGCGATTTATGAGAAATGACGATAAAATTGCTGTTTTAAACTTGCAAAAACATAAAAAAACGCTGTTTTTAACTGTTCAAACTGATAAATTCAGGTTTCTTTCGTTCGAAACCGTGGATTTTTGTGAAATCACGATAAAACTGCTGTTTTAAACTTGCAAAAACATAGAAAAACGCTGTTTTCAAATATTCAAACTGATAAATTCATGTTTCTTTCGTGTGAAACGGCGATTTATGAGAAATGACGTTAAAATTGCTGTTTTAAACTTGCAAAAAACATAGAAAAACGCTGTTTTTAACTATTCAAACTGATAAATTCAGGTTTCTTTCGTTCGAAACGGTGGATTTTTGTGAAATCACGATAAAACTGCTGTTTTAAACTTGCAAAAACATAGAAAAACGCTGTTTTGAACTATTCAAACTGATAAATTCAGGTTTCTTTCGTGCGAAACGGCGATTTATGAGAAATGACGATAAAATTGCTGTTTTATTCTTGCAAAAACATAGTAAAACGCTGTTTTGAACTATTCAAACTGACAAATTCATGTTTCTTTCGTGTGAAACGGCGATTTATGAGAAATGACGATAAAACTGCTGTTTTAAACTTGCAAAAACATAGAACAACGCTGTTTTGAAATATTCAAACTGACAAATTCATGTTTCTTCATGTAAAACGGCGATTTATGAGAAATGACGATAAAATTGCTGTTTTAAACTTGCAAAAACATAGTAAAAACGCTGTTTTGAAATATTCAAACTGACAAATTCATGTTTCTTTCGTGTGAAACGGCGATTTATGAGAAATTACGATAAAATTGCTGTTTTAAACTTGCAAAAACATAGTAAAACGCTGTTTTGAACTATTCAAAGTGACAAATTCATGTTTCTTTCGTGTGAAACGGCGATTTATGTTAAATGACGATAAAATTGCTGTTTTAAACTTGCAGAAACATAGTAAAACGCTATTTTGAACTATTCAAACTGACAAATTCATGTTTCTTTCGTGTGAAACGGCGATTTATGAGAAATGACGATAAAATTGCTGTTTTAAACTTGCAAAAACATAGAAAAACCATGTTTTTAACTATTCAAACTGATAAATTCAGGTTTCTTTCGTTCGAAACGGTGGATTTTTGTGTAATCACGATAAAACTGCTGTTTTAATCTTGCAAAAACATAGAAAAACGCTGTTTTGAACTATTCAAACTGACAAATTCATGTTTCTTCCGTGTGAAACGGCGATTTATGAGAAATGACGATAAAATTGCTGTTTTAAACTTGCAAAAACATAGTAAAACGCTGTTTTGAACTATTCAAACTGACAAATTCATGTTTCTTTCGTTCGAAACGGTGGATTTTTGTGAAATCACGATAAAACTGCTGTTTTAAACTTGCAAAAACATAGAAAAACGCTGTTTTGAACTACTCAAACTGACAAATTCATGTTTCTTTCGTGTGAAACGGCGATTTATGAGAAATGACGATAAATTGCTGTTTTAAACTTGCAAAAACATAGGAAAACGCTGTGTTTGAACTATTCAAACTGACAACTTCATGTTTCTTTCGTGTGAAACGGCGATTTATGAGAAATGACGATAAAATTGCTGTTTTAAACTTGCAAAACATAGAAAAACGCTGTTTTCAACTATTCAAACTGATAAATTCATGTTTCTTTCGTTGTGAAACGGCGATTTATGTGAAATGACGATAAATTTGCTGTTTTAAACTTGCAAAAACATAGAAAAACCATGTTTTTAACTATTCAAACTGATAAATTCAGGTTTCTTTCGTTCGAAACGGTGGATTTTTGTGTAATCACGATAAAACTGCTGTTTTAATCTTGCAAAAACATAGAAAAACGCTGTTTTGAACTATTCAAACTGACAAATTCATGTTTCTTCCGTGTGAAACGGCGATTTATGAGAAATTGCTGTTTTAAACTTGCAAAAACATAGTAAAAACGCTGTTTTGAACTATTCAAACTGACAAATTCATGTTTCTTTCGTTCGAAACGGTGGATTTTTGTGAAATCACGATAAAACTGCTGTTTTAAACTTGCAAAAACATAGAAAAACGCTGTTTTGAACTACTCAAACTGACAAATTCATGTTTCTTTCGTGTGAAACGGCGATTTATGAGAAATGACGATAAAATTGCTGTTTTAAACTTGCAAAAACATAGGAAAACGCTGTTTTGAACTATTCAAACTGACAACTTCATGTTTCTTTCGTGTGAAACGGCGATTTATGAGAAATGACGATAAAATTGCTGTTTTAAACTTGCAAAAACATAGAAAAACGCTGTTTTCAACTATTCAAACTGATAAATTCATGTTTCTTTCGTGTGAAACGGCGATTTATGTGAAATGACGATAAATTTGCTGTTTTAAACTTGCAAAAACATAGAAAAACGCTGTTTTGAACTATTCAAACTGACAAATTCATGTTTCTTTCGTGTGAAACGGCGATTTATGAGAAATGACGATAAAATTGCTGTTTAAAACTTGCAAAAACATAGAAAAACGCTGTTTTGAACTATTCAAACTGACAATTCATGTTTCTTTCGTGTGAAACGGCGATTTATGAGAAATGACGATAAAATTGCTGTTTTAAACTTGCAAAAACATAGAAAAACGCTGTTTTGAACTATTCAAACTGACAAATTCATGTTTCTTTCGTGTGAAACGGCGATTTATGAGAAATGACGATAAAATTGCTGTTTTAAACTTGCAAAAACATAAAAAAACGCTGTTTTTAACTATTCAAACTGATAAATTCAGGTTTCTTTCGTTCGAAACGTGGATTTTTTGTGAAATCACGATAAAACTGCTGTTTTAAACTTGCAAAAACATAGAAAAACGCTGTTTTCAAATATTCAAACTGATAAATTCATGTTTCTTTCGTGTGAAACGGCGATTTATGAGAAATGACGTTAAAATTGCTGTTTTAAACTTGCAAAAACATAGAAAAACGCTGTTTTTAACTATTCAAACTGATAAATTCAGGTTTCTTTCGTTCGAAACGGTGGATTTTTGTGAAATCACGATAAAACTGCTGTTTTAAACTTGCAAAAACATAGAAAAACGCTGTTTTGAACTATTCAAACTGACAAATTCATGTTTCTTTCGTGTGAAACGGCGATTTATGAGAAATGACGATAAAATTGATGTTTTAAACTTGCAAAAACATAGAAAAACGCTGTTTTCAACTATTCAACTGATAAATTCATGTTTCTTTCGTGTGAAACGGCGATTTATGAGAAATGACGATAAAATTGCTGTTTTAAACTTGCAAAAACATAGTAAAACGCTGTTTTGAACTATTCAAACTGACAAATTCATGTTGCTTTCGTGTGAAACGGCGATTTATGAGAAATGACGATAAATTCAGGTTTCTTTCGTTCGAAACGGTGGATTTTTGTGAAATCACGATAAAACTGCTGTTTAAAACTTGCAAAAACATAGAAAAAACGCTGTTTTGTACTATTCAAACTGACAAATTCATGTTTCTTTCGTGTGAAACGGCGATTTATGAGAAATGACGATAAAATTGCTGTTTTAAACTTGCAAAAACATAGTAAAACGCTGTTTTGAACTATTCAAACTGACAAATTAATGTTTCTTTCGTGTGAAACGGCGATTTTTGAGAAATGACGATAAAATTGCTGTTTTAAACTTGCAAAAACATAGAAAAACGCTGTTTTGAACTATTCAAACTGACAAATTCATGTTTCTTTCGTGTGAAACGGCGATTTATGAGAAATGACGATAAAATTGCTGTTTTAAACTTGCAAAAACATAGAAAAACGCAGTTTTTAAACTATTCAAACTGATAAATTCAGGTTTCTTCGTGCGAAACGGCGATTTATGAGAAATGACGATAAAATTGCTGTTTTAAACTTGCAAAAACATAGTAAAACGCTGTTTTGAACTATTCAAACTGACAAATTCATGTTTCCTTTTGTGTGAAACGGCGATTTATGAGAAATGACGATAAAATTGCCTGTTTAAAAACTTGCAAAAACCATAGAAAAACGCTGTTTTGAACTATTCAAACTGACAAATTCATGTTTCTTTCGTGTGAAACGGCGATTTATGAGAAATGACGATAAAATTGCTGTTTTAAACTTGCAAAAACATAGAAAAACGCTGTTTTCAACTATTCAAACTGTTAAATTCATGTTTCTTTCGTGTGATACGGCGATTTATGAGAATGACGTTAAAATTGCTGTTTTAAACTTGCAAAAACATAGAAAAACGCTGTTTTGAACAATTAAAACTGACAAATTCATGTTTCTTTCGTGTGAAACGGCGATTTATGAGAAATGACGATAAAATTGCTGTTTTAAACTTGCAAAAACATAAAAAAACGCTGTTTTTAACTATTCAAACTGATAAATTCAGGTTTCTTTCGTTCGAAACGGTGGATTTTTGTGAAATCACGATAAAACTGCTGTTTTAAACTTGCAAAAACATAGAAAAACGCTGTTTTCAACTATTCAAACTGATAAATTCATGTTTCTTTCGTGTGAAACGGCGATTTATGAGAAATGACGTTAAAATTGCTGTTTTAAACTTGCAAAAACATAGAAAAACGCTGTTTTTAACTATTCAAACTGATAAATTCAGCTTTCTTTCGTTCGAAACGGTGGATTTTTGTGAAATCACGATAAATCTGCTGTTTTAAACTTGCAAAAACATAGAAAAACGCTGTTTTGAACTATTCAAACTGACAAATTCATGTTTCTTTCGTGTGAAACGGCGATTTATGAGAAATGACGATAAAAATTGCTGTTTTAAACTTGCAAAAACATAGAAAAACGCTGTTTTCAACTATTCAAACTGTTAAATTCATGTTTCTTTCGTGTGATACGGCGATTTATGAGAAATGACGTTAAAATTGCTGTTTTAAACTTGCAAAAACATAGAAAAACGCTGTTTTGAACTATTCAAACTGACAAATTCATGTTTCTTTCGTGTGAAACGGCGATTTATGAGAAATGACGATAAAATTGCTGTTTTAAACTTGCAAAAACATAAAAAATCGCTGTTTTTAACTATCAAACTGATAAATTCAGGTTTCTTTCGTTCGAAACGGTGGATTTTTGTGAAATCACGATAAAACTGCTGTTTTAAACTTGCAAAAACATAGAAAAACCCTGTTTTCAACTATTCAAACTGATAAATTCATGTTTCTTTCGTGTGAAACGGCGATTTATGAGAAATGACGTTAAAATTGCTGTTTTAAACTTGCAAAAACATAGAAAAAACGCTGTTTTTAACTATTCAAACTGATAAATTCAGCTTTCTTTCGTTCGAAACGGTGGATTTTGTGAAATCACGATAAATCTGCTGTTTTAAACTTGCAAAAACATAGAAAAACGCTGTTTTGAACTATTCAAACTGACAAATTCATGTTTCTTTCGTGTGAAACGGCGATTTATGAGAAATGACGATAAAATTGCTGTTTTAAACTTGCAAAAACATAGAAAAACGCTGTTTTCAACTATTCAAACTGTTAAATTCATGTTCTTTCGTGTGATACGGCGATTTATGAGAAATGACGTTAAAATTGCTGTTTTAAACTTGCAAAAACATAGAAAAACGCTGTTTTGAACTATTCAAACTGACAAATTCATGTTTCTTTCGTGTGAAACGGCGATTTATGAGAAATGACGATAAAATTGCTGTTTTAAACTTGCAAAAACATAAAAAATCGCTGTTTTTAACTATTCAAACTGATAAATTCAGTTTCTTTCGTTCGAAACGGTGGATTTTTGTGAAATCACGATAAAACTGCTGTTTTAAACTTGCAAAAACATAGAAAAACGCTGTTTTCAACTATTCAAACTGATAAATTCATGTTTCTTTCGTGTGAAACGGCGATTTATGAGAAATGACGTTAAAATTGCTGTTTTAAACTTGCAAAAACATAGAAAAACGCTGTTTTTAACTATTCAAACTGATAAATTCAGGTTTCTTTCGTTCGAAACGGTGGATTTTTGTGAAATCACGATAAAACTGCTGTTTTAAACTTGCAAAAACATAGAAAAACGCTGTTTTGAACTATTCAAACTGACAAATTCATGTTTCTTTCATGTGAAACGGCGATTTATGGGAAATGACGATAAAATTGCTGTTTTAAACTTGCAAAAAACATAGAAAAACGCTGTTTTCAACTATTCAAACTGATAAATTCATGTTTCTTTCGTGTGAAACGGCGATTTATGAGAAATGACGATAAAATTGCTGTTTTAAACTTGCAAAAATATAGTAAAACGCTGTTTTGAACTATTCAAACTGACAAATTCATGTTTCTTTCGTGTGAAACGGCGATTTATGAGAAATGACGATAAAATTGCTCTTTTAAACTTGCAAAAAACATAGAAAAACGCTGTTTTTTAACAATTCAAACTGATAAATTCAGGTTTCTTTCGTTCGAAACGGTGGATTTTTGTGAAATCACGATAAAACTGCTGTTTTAAACTTGCAAAAACATAGAAACAACGCTGTTTTGAACTATTCAAACTGACAAATTCATGTTTCTTCCGTGTGAAACGGCGATTTATGAGAAATGACGATAAAATTGCTGTTTTAAACTTGCAAAAATATAGTAAAACGCTATTTTGAACTATTCAAACTGACAAATTCATGTTTCTTTTGTGTGAAACGGCGATTTATGAGAAATGACGATAAAATTGCTCTTTTAAACTTGCAAAAACATAGAAAAACGCTGTTTTTAACAATTCAAACTGATAAATTCAGGTTTCTTTCGTTCGAAACGGTGGATTTTTGTGAAATCACGATAAAACTGCTGTTTTAAACTTGCAAAAACTTAGAACAACGCTGTTTTGAACTATTCAAAACTGACAAATTCATGTTTCTTCCGTGTGAAACGGCGATTTATGAGAAATGACGATAAAATTGCTGTTTTAAACTTGCAAAAACATAGTAAAACGCTGTTTTGAACTATTCAAACTGACAAATTCATGTTTCTTTCGTGTGAAACGGCGATTTATGAGAAATGACGATAAAATTGCTGTTTTAAACTTGCAAAAACATAGAAAAAACGCTGTTTTTAACTATATAAACTGATAAATTCAGGTTTCTTCGTGCGAAACGGCGATTTATAAGAAATGACGATAAAATTGCTGTTTTAAACTTGCAAAAACATAGTAAAACGCTGTTTTGAACTATTCAAACTGACAAATTCATGTTTCTTTCGTGTGAAACGGCGATTTATGAGAAATGACGATAAAATTGCTGTTTAAAACTTGCAAAAACATAGAAAAACGCTGTTTTGAACTATTCAAACTGACAAATTCATGTTTCTTTCGTGTGAAACGGCGAATTATGAGAAATGACGATAAAATTGCTGTTTTAAACTTGCAAAAACATAGAAAAAACGCTGTTTTCAACTATTCAAACTGTTAAATTCATGTTTCTTTCGTGTGATACGGCGATTTATGAGAAATGACGTTAAAATTGCTGTTTTAAACTTGCAAAAACATAGAAAAAACGCTGTTTTGAACTATTCAAACTGACAAATTCATGTTTCTTTTGTGTGAAACGGCGATTTATGAGAAATGACGATAAAATTGCTGTTTTAAACTTGCAAAAACATAAAAAAAACGCTGTTTTTAACTATTCAAACTGATAAATTCAGGTTTCTTTCGTTCGAAACGGTGGATTTTTGTGAAATCACGATAAAACTGCTGTTTTAAACTTGCAAAAACATAGAAAAACGCTGTTTTCAACTATTCAAACTGATAAATTCATGTTTCTTTCGTGTGAAACGGCGATTTATGAGAAATGACGTTAAAATTGCTGTTTTAAACTTGCAAAAACATAGACAAACGCTGTTTTTAACTATTCAACTGATAAATTCAGGTTTCTTTCGTTCGAAACGGTGGATTTTTGTGAAATCACGATAAAACTGCTGTTTTAAACTTGCAAAAACATAGAAAAACGCTGTTTTGAACTATTCAAACTGACAAGTTCATGTTTCTTTCGTGTGAAACGGCGATTTATGAGAAATGACGATAAAATTGCTGTTTTAAACTTGCAAAAACATAGAAAAACGCTGTTTTCAACTATTCAAACTGTTAAATTCATGTTTCTTTCAAGTGATACGGCGATTTATGAGAAATGACGTTAAAATTGCTGTTTTAAACTTGCAAAAACATAGAAAAACGCTGTTTTGAACTATTCAAACTGACAAATTCATGTTTATTTCGTGTGAAACGGCGATTTATGAGAAATGACGATAAAATTGCTGTTTTAAACTTGCAAAAACATAAAAAAACGCTGTTTTTAACTATTCAAACTGATAAATTCAGGTTTCTTTCGTTCGAAACGGTGGATTTTTGTGAAATCACGATAAAACTGCTGTTTTAAAACTTGCAAAAACATAGAAAAACGCTGTTTTCAACTATTCAAACTGATAAATTCATGTTTCTTTCGTGTAAAACGGCGATTTATGAGAAATGACGTTAAAATTGCTGTTTTAAACTTGCAAAAACATAGAAAAAACGCTGTTTTTAACTATTCAAACTGATAAATTCAGGTTTCTTTCGTTCGAAACGGTGGATTTTTGTGAAATCACGATAAAACTGCTGTTTTAAACTTGCAAAAACATAGAAAAACGCTGTTTTGAACTATTCAAACTGACAAATTCATGTTTCTTTCATGTGAAACGGCGATTTATGAGAAATGACGATAAAATTGCTGTTTTAAACTTGCAAAAACATAGAAAAACGCTGTTTTCAACTATTCAAACTGATAAATTCATGTTTCTTTCGTGTGAAACGGCGATTTATGAGAAATGACGATAAAATTGCTGTTTTAAACTTGCAAAAATATAGTAAAACGCTGTTTTGAACTATTCAACTGACAAATTCATGTTTCTTTCGTGTGAAACGGCGATTTATGAGAAATGACGATAAAATTGCTCTTTTAAACTTGCAAAAACATAGAAAAACGCTGTTTTTAACAATTCAAACTGATAAATTCAGGTTTCTTTCGTTCGAAACGGTGGATTTTTGTGAAATCACGATAAAACTGCTGTTTTAAACTTGCAAAAACATAGAAAAAACGCTGTTTTGAACTATTCAAACTGACAAATTCATGTTTCTTTCGTGTGAAACGGCGATTTATGAGAAATGACGATAAAATTGCTGTTTTAAACTTGTAAAAACTTAGTAAAACGTTGTTTTGAACTATTCAAACTGACAAATTCATGTTTCCTTCGTGTGAAACGGCGATTTATGAGAAATGACGATAAAATTGCTGTTTTAAAATTGCAAAAACATAGTAAAACGCTGTTTTGAACTATTCAAAGTGACAAATTCATGTTTCTTTCGTGTGAAACGGCGATTTATGATAAATGACGATAAAATTTGCTGTTTTAAACTTGCAGAAACATAGTAAAACGCTATTTTGAACTATTCAAACTGACAAATTCATGTTTCTTTCGTGTGAAACGGCGATTTATGAGAAATGACGATAAAATTGCTGTTTTAAACTTGCCAAAAACATAGAAAAACCATGTTTTTAACTATTCAAACTGATAAATTCAGGTTTCTTTCGTTCGAAACGGTGGATTTTTGTGTAATCACGATAAAACTGCTGTTTTAAACTTGCAAAAACATAGAAAAACGCTGTTTTGAACTATTCAAACTGACAAATTCATGTTTCTTCCGTGTGAAACGGCGATTTATGAGAAATGACGATAAAATTGCTGTTTTAAACTTGCAAAAACATAGTAAAACGCTGTTTTGAACTATTCAAACTGTCAAATTCATGTTTCTTTCGTTCGAAACGGTGGATTTTTGTGAAATCACGATAAAACTGCTGTTTTAAACTTGCAAAAACATAGAAAAACGCTGTTTTGAACTATTCAAACTGACAAATTCATGTTTCTTTCGTGTGAAACGGCGATTTATGAGAAATTACGATAAAATTGCTGTTTTAAACTTGCAAAAACATAGAAAAACGCTGTTTTGAACTATTCAAACTGACAAATTCATGTTTCTTTCGTGTGAAACGGCGATTTATGAGAAATGACGATAAAATTGCTGTTTTAAACTTGCAAAAACATAGAAAAATGCTGTTTTCAACTATTCAAACTGATAAATTCATGTTTCTTTCGTGTGAAACGGCGATTTATGTGAAATGACAATAAAATTGCTGTTTTAAACTTGCAAAAACATAGAAAAACGCTGTTTTGAACTATTCAAACTGACAAATTCATGTTCTTTCGTGTGAAACGGCGATTTATGAGAAATGACGATAAAATTGCTGTTTTAAACTTGCAAAAACATAGTAAAACGCTGTTTTAAAACTATTCAAACTGACAAATTTATGTTTCTTTCGTGTGAAACGGCGATTTATGAGAAATGACGATAAAATTGCTGTTTTAAACTTGCAAAAACATAGAAAAACGCTGTTTTTAACTATTCAAACAGATAAATTCAGGTTTCTTTCGTTCGAAACGGTGGATTTTTGTGAAATCACGATAAAACTGCTGTTTTAAACTTGCAAAAACATAGAAAAACGCTGTTTTGAACTATTCAAACTGACAAATTCATGTTTCTTTTGTGTGAAACGGCGATTTATGAGAAATGACGATAAAATTGCTGTTTTAAACTTGCAAAAACATAGAAAAACGCTGTTTTGAACTATTCAAACTGACAAATTCATGTTTCTTTCGTGTGAAACGGCGATTTATGAGAAACGACGATAAAATTGCTGTTTTAAACTTGCAAAAACATAAAAAAACGCTGTTTTTAACTATTCAAACTGATAAATTCAGGTTTCTTTCGTTCGAAACGGTGGATTTTTGTGAAATCACGATAAAACTGCTGTTTTTAAACTTGCAAAAACATAGAAAAACGCTGTTTCCAACTATTCAAACTGATAAATTCCTGTTTCTTTCGTGTGAAACGGCGATTTATGAGAAATGACGTTAAAATTGCTGTTTTAAACTTGCAAAAACATAGAAAAACGCTGTTTTTAACTAATCAAACTGATAAATTCAGGTTTCTTTCGTTCGAAACGGTGGATTTTTGTGAAATTACGATAAAACTGCTGTTTTAAACCTGCAAACACATAGAAAAACGCTGTTTTGAACTATTCAAACTGACAAATTCATGTTTCTTTCGTGTGAAACGGCGATTTATGAGAAATGACGATAAAATTGCTGTTTTAAACTTGCAAAAACATAGTAAAACGCTGTTTTGAACTATTCAAACTGACAAATTCATGTTTCTTTCGTGTGAAACGGCGATTTATGAGAAATGACGATAAAATTGCTGTTTTAAACTTGCAAAAACATAGAAAAACGCTGTTTTGAACTATTCAAACTGACAAATTCATGTTTCTTTCGTGTGAAACGGCGATTTATGAGAAATGACGATAAAATTGCTGTTTTAAACTTGCAAAAATATAGAAAAACGCTGTTTTGAACTATTCAAACTGACAAATTCATGTTTCTTTCGTGTGAAACGGCGATTTATGAGAAATGACGATAAAATTGCTGTTTTAAACTTGCAAAAACATAAAAAAACGCTGTTTTTAACTATTCAAACTGATAAATTCAGGTTTCTTTCGTTCGAAACGGTGGATTTTTGTGAAATCACGATAAAACTGCTGTTTTAAACTTGCAAAAACAGAGAAAAACGCTGTTTCCAACTATTCAAACTGACAAATTCATGTTTCTTTCGTGTGAAAACGGCGATTTATGAGAAATGACGATAAAATTGCTGTTTTAAACTTGCAAAAACATAAAAAAACGCTGTTTTTAACTATTTAAACTGATAAATTCAGGATTCTTTCGTTCGAAACGGTGGATTTTTGTGAAATCACGATAAAACTGCTGTTTTAAACTTGCAAAAACATAGAAAAACGCTGTTTCCAACTATTCAAACTGATAAATTCATGTTTCTTTCGTGTGAAACGGCGATTTATGAGAAATGACGATAAAATTGCTGTTTTAAACTTGCAAAAACATAGTATAACGCTGTTTTGAACTATTCAAACTGACAAATTCATGTTTCTTTCGTGTGAAACGGCGATTTATGAGAAATGACGATAAAATTGCTGTTTTAAGCTTGCAAAAACATAGAAAAACGCTGTTTTTAACTATTCAAACTGATAAATTCAGGTTTCTTTCGTTCGAAACGGTTGATTTTTGTGAAATCACGATAAAACTGCTGTTTTAAACTTGCAAAAACATAGAAAAACGCTGTTTTGAACTATTAAAACTGACAAATTCATGTTTCTTTCGTGTGAAACGGCGATTTATGAGAAATGACGATAAAATTGCTGTTTTAAACTTGCAAAAACATAGAAAAACGCTGTTTTCAACTATTCAAACTGATAAATTCATGTTTCTTTCGTGTGAAACGGCGATTTATGAGAAATGACGATAAAATTGCTGTTTTAAACTTGCAAAAACATAGTAAAACGCTGTTTTGAACTATTCAAACTGACAAATTCATGTTGCTTTCGTTTGAAACGGCGATTTATGAGAAATGACGATAAATTCAGGTTTCTTTCGTTCGAAACGGTGGATTTTTGTGAAATCACGATAAAACTGCTGTTTAAAACTTGCAAAAACATAGAAAAACGGTGTTTTGAACTATTCAAACTGACAAATTCATGTTTCTTTCGTGTGAAACGGCGATTTATGAGAAATGACGATAAAATTGCTGTTTTAAACTTGCAAAAACATAGAAAAACGCTGTTTTTAACTATTCAAACTGATAAATTCAGGTTTCTTTCGTGCGAAACGGCGATTTATGAGAAATGACGATAAAATTGCTGTTTTAAACTTGCAAAAACATAGTAAAACGCTGTTTTGAACTATTCAAACTGACAAATTCATGTTTCTTTCGTGTGAAACGGCGATTTATGAGAAATGACGATAAAACTGCTGTTTTAAACTTGCAAAAACATAGAACAACGCTGTTTTGAAATATTCAAACTGACAAATTCATGTTTCTTCCATGTGAAACGGCGATTTATGAGAAATGACGATAAAATTGCTGTTTTAAACTTGCAAAAACATAGTAAAACGCTGTTTTGAACTATTCAAACTGACAAATTCATGTTTCTTTCGTGTGAAACGGCGATTTATGAGAAATGACGATAAAATTGCTGTTTAAAACTTGCAAAAACATAGAAAAACGCTGTTTTGAACTATTCAAACTGACAAATTCATGTTTCTTTCGTGTGAAACGGCGATTTATGAGAAATGACGATAAAATTGCTGTTTTAAACTTGCAAAAACATAAAAAAACGCTGTTTTTTAACTATTCAAACTGATAAATTCAGGTTTCTTTCGTTCGAAACCGTGGATTTTTGTGAAATCACGATAAAACTGCTGTTTTAAACTTGCAAAAACATAGAAAAACGCTGTTTTCAAATATTCAAACTGATAAATTCATGTTTCTTTCGTGTGAAACGGCGATTTATGAGAAATGACGTTAAAATTGCTGTTTTAAACTTGCAAAAACATAGAAAAACGCTGTTTTTAACTATTCAAACTGATAAATTCAGGTTTCTTTCGTTCGAAATGGTGGATTTTTGTGAAATCACGATAAAACTGCTGTTTTAAACTTGCAAAAACATAGAAAAACGCTGTTTTGAACTATTCAAACTGACAAATTCATGTTTCTTTCGTGAGAAACGGCGATTTATGAGAAATGACGATAAAATTGATGTTTTAAACTTGCAAAAACATAGAAAAACGCTGTTTTCAACTATTCAACTGATAAATTCATGTTTCTTTAGTGTGAAACGGCGATTTATGAGAAATGACGATAAAATTGCTGTTTTAAACTTGCAAAAACATAGTAAAACGCTGTTTTGAACTATTCAAACTGACAAATTCATGTTGCTTTCGTGTGAAACGGCGATTTATGAGAAATGACGATAAATTCAGGTTTCTTTCGTTCGAAACGGTGGATTTTGTGAAATCACGATAAAACTGCTGTTTAAAACTTGCAAAAACATAGAAAAACGCTGTTTTGAACTATTCAAACTGACAAATTCATGTTTCTTTCGTGTGAAACGGCGATTTATGAGAAATGACGATAAAATTGCTGTTTTAAACTTGCAAAAACATAGTAAAACGCTGTTTTGAACTATTCAAACTGACAAATTCATGTTTCATTCGTGTGAAACGGCGATTTTTGAGAAATGACGATAAAATTGCTGTTTTAAACTTGCAAAAACATAGAAAAACGCTGTTTTGAACTATTCAAACTGACAAATTCATGTTTCTTTCGTGTGAAACGGCGATTTATGAGAAATGACGATAAAATTGCTGTTTTAAACTTGCAAAAACATAGAAAAACGCTGTTTTCAACTATTCAAACTGTTAAATTCATGTTTCTTTCGTGTGATACGGCGATTTATGAGAATGACGTTAAAATTGCTGTTTTAAACTTGCAAAAACATAGAAAAACGCTGTTTTGAACAATTCAAACTGACAAATTCATGTTTCTTTCGTGTGAAACGGCGATTTATGAGAAATGACGATAAAATTGCTGTTTTTAACTTGCAAAAACATAAAAAAACGCTGTTTTTAACTATTCAAACTGATAAATTCAGGTTTCTTTCGTTCGAAACGGTGGATTTTTGTGAAATCACGATAAAACTGCTGTTTTAAACTTGCAAAAACATAGAAAAACGCTGTTTTCAACTATTCAAACTGATAAATTCATGTTTCTTTCGTGTGAAACGGCGATTTATGAGAAATGACGTTTAAATTGCTGTTTTAAAGTTGCAAAAACATAGAAAAACGCTGTTTTTAACTATTCAAACTGATAAATTCAGCTTTGTTTCGTTCGAAACGGTGGATTTTTGTGAAATCACGATAAAACTGCTGTTTTAAACTTGCAAAAACATAGAAAAACGCTGTTTTGAACTATTCAAACTGACAAATTCATGTTTCTTTCGTGTGAAACGGCGATTTATGAGAAATGACGATAAAATTGCTGTTTAAAACTTGCAAAAACATAGAAAAACGCTGTTTTCAACTATTCAAACTGTTAAATTCATGTTTCTTTCGTGTGATACGGCGATTTATGAGAAATGACGTTAAAATTGCTGTTTTAAACTTGCAAAAACATAGAAAAACGCTGTTTTGAACTATTCAAACTGACAAATTCATGTTTCTTTCGTGTGAAACGGCGATTTATGAGAAATGACGATAAAATTGCTGTTTTAAACTTGCAAAAACATAAAAAAACGCTGTTTTTAACTATTCAAACTGATAAATTCAGGTTTCTTTCGTTCGAAACGGTGGATTTTTGTGAAATCACGATAAAACTGCTGTTTTAAACTTGCAAAAACATAGAAAAACGCTGTTTTCAACTATTCAAACTGATAAATTCATGTTTCTTTCGTGTGAAACGGCGATTTATGAGAAATGACGTTAAAATTGCTGTTTTAAACTTGCAAAAACATAGAAAAACGCTGTTTTAAACTATTCAAACTGATAAATTCAGGTTTCTTTCGTTCGAAACGGTGGATTTTTGTGAAATCACGATAAAACTGCTGTTTTAAACTTGCAAAAACATAGAACAACGCTGTTTTGAACTATTCAAACTGACAAATTCATGTTTCTTCCGTGTGAAACGGCGATTTATGAGAAATGACGATAAAATTGCTGTTTTAAACTTGCAAAAACATAGTAAAACGCTGTTTTGAACTATTCAAACTGACAAATTCATGTTTCTTTCGTGTGAAACGGCGATTTATGAGAAATGACGATAAAATTGCTGTTTTAAACTTGCAAAAACATAGAAAAACGCTGTTTTTAACTACTCAAACTGATAAATTCAGGTTTCTTTCGTTCCAAACGGTGGATTTTTGTGAAATCATTATAAAACTGCTGTTTTAAACTTGCAAAAACATAGAAAAACGCTGTTTTGAACTATTCAAACTGACAAATTCATGTTTCTTTCGTGTGAAACGGCGATTTATGAGAAATGACGATAAAATTGCTGTTTTAAACTTGCAAAAACATAGTAAAACGTTGTTTTGAACTATTCAAACTGACAAATTCATGTTTCTTTCGTGTGAAACGGCGATTTATGAGAAATGACGATAAAATTGCTGTTTTAAACTTGCAAAAACATGGAAAAACGCTGTTTTGAACTATTCAAACTGACAAATCCATGTTTCTTTCGTGTGAAACGGCGATTTATGAGAAATGACGATAAAATTGCTGTTTTAAACTTGCAAAAACATAAAAAAACGCTGTTTTTAACTATTCAAACTGATAAATTCAGGTTTCTTTCGTTCGAAACGGTGGATTTTTGTAAAATCACGATAAAACTGCTGTTTTAAACTTGCAAAAACATAGAAAAACGCTGTTTTCAACTATTCAAACTGATAAATTCATGTTTCTTTCATGTGAAACGGCGATTTATGAGAAATGACGTTAAAATTGCTGTTTTAAACTTGCAAAAACATAGTAAAACGCTGTTTTGAACTATTCAAACTGACAAATTCATGTTTCTTTCGTGTGAAACGGCGATTTATGAGAAATGACGATAAAATTGCTGTTTTAAACTTGCAAAAACATAGTAAAACGCTGTTTTGAACTATTCAAACTGACAAATTCATGTTTCTTTCGTGTGAAACGGCGATTTATGAGAAATGACGATAAAATTGCTGTTTTAAACTTGCAAAAACATAGAAAAACGCTGTTTTTAACTACTCAAACTGATAAATTCAGGTTTCTTTCGTTCGAAACGGTGGATTTTTGTGAAATCACGATAAAACTGCTGTTTTAAACTTGCAAAAACATAGAACAACGCTGTTTTGAACTATTCAAACTAACAAATTCATGTTTCTTTCGTGTGAAACGGCGATTTATGAGAAATGACGATTAAATTGCTGTTTTAAACTTGCAAAAACATAGTAAAACGTTGTTTTGAACTATTCAAACTGACAAATTCATGTTTCTTTCGTGTGAAACGGCGATTTATGAGAAATGACGATAAAATTGCTGTTTTAAACTTGCAAAAACATGGAAAAACGCTGTTTTGAACTATTCAAACTGACAAATCCATGTTTCTTTCGTGTGAAACGGCGATTTATGAGAAATGACGATAAAATTGCTGTTTTAAACTTGCAAAAACATAAAAAAACGCTGTTTTTAACTATTCAAACTGATAAATTCAGGTTTCTTTCGTTCGAAACGGTGGATTTTTGTAAAATCACGATAAAACTGCTGTTTTAAACTTGCAAAAACATAGAAAAACGCTGTTTTCAACTATTCAAACTGATAAATTCATGTTTCTTTCATGTGAAACGGCGATTTATGAGAAATGACGTTAAAATTGCTGTTTTAAACTTGCAAAAACATAGAAAAACGCTGTTTTTAACTATTCAAACTGATAAATTCATGTTTCTTTCGTGTGAAACGGCGATTTATGAGAAATGACGATAAAATTGCTGTTTTAAACTTGCAAAAATATAGTAAAACGCTGTTTTGAACTATTCAAACTGACAAATTCATGTTTCTTTTGTGTGAAACGGCGATTTATGAGAAATGACGATAAAATTGCTCTTTTAAACTTGCAAAAACATAGAAAAACGCTGTTTTTAACAATTCAAACTGATAAATTCAGGTTTCTTTCGTTCGAAACGGTGGATTTTTGTGAAATCACGATAAAACTGCTGTTTTAAACTTGCAAAAACATAGAACAACGCTGTTTTGAACTATTCAAACTGACAAATTCATGTTTCTTCCGTGTGAAACGGCGATTTATGAGAAATGACGATAAAATTGCTGTTTTAAACTTGCAAAAACATAGTAAAACGCTGTTTTGAACTATTCAAACTGACAAATTCATGTTTCTTTCGTGTGAAACGGCGATTTATGAGAAATGACGATAAAATTGCTGTTTTAAACTTGCAAAAACATAGAAAAACGCTGTTTTTAACTACTCAAACTGATAAATTCAGGTTTCTTTCGTTCCAAACGGTGGATTTTTGTGAAATCATTATAAAACTGCTGTTTTAAACTTGCAAAAACATAGAAAAACGCTGTTTTGAACTATTCAAACTGACAAATTCATGTTTCTTTCGTGTGAAACGGCGATTTATGAGAAATGACGATAAAATTGCTGTTTTAAACTTGCAAAAACATAGTAAAACGTTGTTTTGAACTATTCAAACTGACAAATTCATGTTTCTTTCGTGTGAAACGGCGATTTATGAGAAATGACGATAAAATTGCTGTTTTAAACTTGCAAAAACATGGAAAAACGCTGTTTTGAACTATTCAAACTGACAAATCCATGTTTCTTTCCTGTGAAACGGCGATTTATGAGAAATGACGATAAAATTGCTGTTTTAAACTTGCAAAAACATAAAAAACGCTGTTTTTAACTATTCAAACTGATAAATTCAGGTTTCTTTCGTTCGAAACGGTGGATTTTTGTAAAATCACGATAAAACTGCTGTTTTAAACTTGCAAAAACATAGAAAAACGCTGTTTTCAACTATTCAAACTGATAAATTCATGTTTCTTTCATGTGAAACGGCGATTTATGAGAAATGACGTTAAAATTGCTGTTTTAAACTTGCAAAAACATAGAAAAACGCTGTTTTTAACTATTCAAACTGATAAATTCATGTTTCTTTCGTGTGAAACGGCGATTTATGAGAAATGACGATAAAATTGCTGTTTTAAACTTGCAAAAATATAGTAAAACGCTGTTTTGAACTATTCAAACTGACAAATTCATGTTTCTTTTGTGTGAAACGGCGATTTATGAGAAATGACGATAAAATTGCTCTTTTAAACTTGCAAAAACATAGAAAAACGCTGTTTTTAACAATTCAAACTGATAAATTCAGGTTTCTTTCGTTCGAAACGGTGGATTTTTGTGAAATCACGATAAAACTGCTGTTTTAAACTTGCAAAAACTTAGAACAACGCTGTTTTGAACTATTCAAACTGACAAATTCATGTTTCTTCCGTGTGAAACGGCGATTTATGAGAAATGACGATAAAATTGCTGTTTTAAACTTGCAAAAACATAGTAAAACGCTGTTTTGAACTATTCAAACTGACAAATTCATGTTTCTTTCGTGTGAAACGGCGATTTATGAGAAATGACGATAAAATTGCTGTTTAAAACTTGCAAAAACATAGAAAAACGCTGTTTTGAACTATTCAAACTGACAAATTCATGTTTCTTTCGTGTGAAACGGCGAATTATGAGAAATGACGATAAAATTGCTGTTTTAAACTTGCAAAAACATAGAAAAACGCTGTTTTCAACTATTCAAACTGTTAAATTCATGTTTCTTTCGTGTGATACGGCGATTTATGAGAAATGACGTTAAAATTGCTGTTTTAAACTTGCAAAAACATAGAAAAACGCTGTTTTGAACTATTCAAACTGACAAATTCAAGTTTCTTTTGTGTGAAACGGCGATTTATGAGAAATGACGATAAAATTGCTGTTTTAAACTTGCAAAAACATAAAAAAACGCTGTTTTTAACTATTCAAACTGATAAATTCAGGTTTCTTTCGTTCGAAACGGTGGATTTTTGTGAAATCACGATAAAACTGCTGTTTTAAACTTGCAAAAACATAGAAAAACGCTGTTTTCAACTATTCAAACTGATAAATTCATGTTTCTTTCGTGTGAAACGGCGATTTATGAGAAATGACGTTAAAAATGCTGTTTTAAACTTGCAAAAACATAGACAAACGCTGTTTTTAACTATTCAAACTGATAAATTCAGGTTTCTTTCGTTCGAAACGGTGGATTTTTGTGAAATCACGATAAAACTGCTGTTTTAAACTTGCAAAAACATAGAAAAACGCTGTTTTGAACTATTCAAACTGACAAGTTCATGTTTCTTTCGTGTGAAACGGCGATTTATGAGAAATGACGATAAAATTGCTGTTTTAAACTTGCAAAAACATAGAAAAACGCTGTTTTCAACTATTCAAACTGTTAAATTCATGTTTCTTTCGTGTGATACGGCGATTTATGAGAAATGACGTTAAAATTGCTGTTTTAAACTTGCAAAAACATAGAAAAACGCTGTTTTGAACTATTCAAACTGACAAATTCATGTTTCTTCCGTGTGAAACGGCGATTTATGAGAAATGACGATAAAATTGCTGTTTTAAACTTGCAAAAACATAGTAAAACGCTGTTTTGAACTATTCAAACTGTCAAATTCATGTTTCTTTCGTTCGAAACGGTGGATATTTGTGAAATCACGATAAAACTGCTGTTTTAAACTTGCAAAAACATAGAAAAACGCTGTTTTGAACTATTCAAACTGACAAATTCATGTTTCTTTCGTGTGAAACGGCGATTTATGAGAAATTACGATAAAATTGCTGTTTAAAACTTGCAAAAACATAGAAAAACGCTGTTTTGAACTATTCAAACTGACAAATTCATGTTTCTTTCGTGTGAAACGGCGATTTATGAGAAATGACGATAAAATTGCTGTTTTAAACTTGCAAAAACATAGAAAAACGCTGTTTTCAACTATTCAAACTGATAAATTCATGTTTCTTTCGTGTGAAACGGCGATTTATGTGAAATGACAATAAAATTGCTGTTTTAAACTTGCAAAAACATAGAAAAACGCTGTTTTGAACTATTCAAACTGACAAATTCATGTTTCTTTCGTGTGAAACGGCGATTTATGAGAAATGACGATAAAATTGCAGTTTTAAACTTGCAAAAACATAGTAAAACGCTGTTTTTAAACTATTCAAACTGACAAATTTATGTTTCTTTCGTGTGAAACGGCGATTTATGAGAAATGACGATAAAATTGCTGTTTTAAACTTGCAAAAACATAGAAAAACGCTGTTTTTAACTATTCAAACAGATAAATTCAGGTTTCTTTCGTTCGAAACGGTGGATTTTTGTGAAATCACGATAAAACTGCTGTTTTAAACTTGCAAAAACATAGAAAAACGCTGTTTTGAACTATTCAAACTGACAAATTCATGTTTCTTTTGTGTGAAACGGCGATTTATGAGAAATGACGATAAAATTGCTGTTTTAAACTTGCAAAAACATAGAAAAACGCTGTTTTGAACTATTCAAACTGACAAATTCATGTTTCTTTCGTGTGAAACGGCGATTTATGAGAAATGACGATAAAATTGCTGTTTTAAACTTGCAAAAACATAAAAAAACGCTGTTTTTAACTATTCAAACTGATAAATTCAGGTTTCTTTCGTTCGAAACGGTGGATTTTTGTGAAATCACGATAAAACTGCTGTTTTAAACTTGCAAAAACATAGAAAAACGCTGTTTCCAACTATTCAAACTGATAAATTCATGTTTCTTTCGTGTGAAACGGCGATTTATGAGAAATGACGTTAAAATTGCTGTTTTAAACTTGCAAAAACATAGAAAAACGCTGTTTTTAACTAATCAAACTGATAAATTCAGGTTTCTTTCGTTCGAAACGGTGGATTTTTGTGAAATTACGATAAAACTGCTGTTTTAAACCTGCAAACACATAGAAAAACGCTGTTTTGAACTATTCAAACTGACAAATTCATGTTTCTTTCGTGTGAAACGGCGATTTATGAGAAATGACGATAAAATTGCTGTTTTAAACTTGCAAAAACATAGTAAAACGCTGTTTTGAACTATTCAAACTGACAAATTCATGTTTCTTTCGTGTGAAACGGCGATATATGAGAAATGACGATAAAATTGCTGTTTTAAACTTGCAAAAACATAGAAAAACGCTGTTTTGAACTATTCAAACTGACAAATTCATGTTTCTTTCGTGTGAAACGGCGATTTATGAGAAATGACGATAAAATTGCTGTTTTAAACTTGCAAAAATATAGAAAAACGCTGTTTTGAACTATTCAAACTGACAAATTCATGTTTCTTTCGTGTGAAACGGCGATTTATGAGAAATGACGATAAAATTGCTGTTTTAAACTTGCAAAAACATAAAAAAACGCTGTTTTTAACTATTCAAACTGATAAATTCAGGTTTCTTTCGTTCGAAACGGTGGTTTTTTGTGAAATCACGATAAAACTGCTGTTTTAAACTTGCAAAAACATAGAAAAACGCTGTTTCCAACTATTCAAACTGACAAATTCATGTTTCTTTCGTGTGAAACGGCGATTTATGAGAAATGACGATAAAATTGCTGTTTTAAACTTGCAAAAACATAAAAAAAACGCTGTTTTTAACTATTTAAACTGATAAATTCAGGATTCTTTCGTTCGAAACGGTGGATTTTTGTGAAATCACGATAAAACTGCTGTTTTAAACTTGCAAAAACATAGAAAAACGCTGTTTCCAACTATTCAAACTGATAAATTCATGTTTCTTTCGTGTGAAACGGCGATTTATGAGAAATGACGATAAAATTGCTGTTTTAAACTTGCAAAAACATAGAAAAACGCTGTTTCCAACTATTCAAACTGATAAATTCATGTTTCTTTCGTGTGAAACGGCGATTTATGAGAAATGACGTTAAAATTGCTGTTTTAAACTTGCAAAAACATAGAAAAACGCTGTTTTCAACTATTCAAACTGATAAATTCATGTTTCTTTCGTGTGAAACGGCGATTTATGAGAAATGACGATAAAATTGCTGTTTTAAACTTGCAAAAACATAGAAAAACGCTGTTTTCAACTATTCAAACTGATAAATTCATGTTTCTTTCGTGTGAAACGGCGATTTATGAGAAATGACGATAAAATTGCTGTTTTAAACTTGCAAAAACATAGTAAAACGCTGTTTTGAACTACTCAAACTGACAAATTCATGTTTCTTTCGTGTAAAACGGCGATTTATGAGAAATGACGATAAAATAGCTGTTTTAAACTTGCAAAAACATAGAAAAACGCTGTTTTTAACTATTCAAACTGATAAATTCAGGTTTCTTTCGTTCGAAACGGTGGATTTTTGTGAAATCACGATAAAACTGCTGTTTTAAACTTGCAAAAACATAGAAAAAACGCTGTTTTGAACTATTCAAACTGACAAATTCATGTTTCTTTCGTGTGAAACGGCGATTTATGAGAAATGACGATAAAATTGCTGTTTTAAACTTGCAAAAACATAGAAAAACGCTGTTTTGAACTATTCAAACTGACAAATTCATGTTTCTTTCGTGTGAAACGGCGATTTATGAGAAATGACGATAAACTTGCTGTTTTAAACTTGCAAAAACATAAAAAAACGCTGTTTTTAACTATTCAAACTGATAAATTCAGGTTTCTTTCGTTCGAAACGGTGGATTTTTGTGAAATCACAATAAAACTGCTGTTTTAAACTTGCAAAAACATAGAAAAACGCTGTTTCCAACTATTCAAACTGATAAATTCATGTTTCTTTCGTGTGAAACGGCGATTTATGAGAAATGACGTTAAAATTGCTGTTTTAAACTTGCAAAAACATAAAAAAACGCTGTTTTTAACAATTCAAACTGATAAATTCAGGTTTCTTTCGTTCGAAACGGTGGATTTTTGTAAAATCACGATAAAACTGCTGTTTTAAACTTGCAAAAACATAGAACAACGCTGTTTTGAACTATTCAAACTGACAAATTCATGTTTCTTCCGTGTGAAACGGCGATTTATGAGAAATGACGATAAAATTGCTGTTTTAAACTTGCAAAAACATAGAAAAACGCTGTTTTGAACTATTCAAACTGACAAATTCATGTTTCTTTCGTGTGAAACGGCGATTTATGAGAAATGACGATAAAATTGCTGTTTTAAACTTGCAAAAACATAGAAAAACGCAGTTTTTAACTATTCAAACTGATAAATTCAGGTTTCTTTCGTTCCAAACGGTGGATTTTTGTGAAATCATTATAAAACTGCTGTTTTAAACTTGCAAAAACATAGAAAAACGCTGTTTTCAAATATTCAAACTGATAAATTCATGTTTCTTTCGGTGTGAAACGGCGATTTATGAGAAATGACGATAAAATTGCTGTTTTAAACTTGCAAAAACATAGAAAAACGCTGTTTTCAACTATTCAAACTGATAAATTCATGTTTCTTTCGTGTGAAACGGCGATTTATGAGAAATGACGATAAAATTGCTGTTTTAAACTTGCAAAAACATAGTAAAACGCTGTTTTGAACTACTCAAACTGACAAATTCATGTTTCTTTCGTGTAAAACGGTGATTTATGAGAAATGACGATAAAATAGCTGTTTTAAACTTGCAAAAACATAGAAAAACGCTGTTTTTAACTATTCAAACTGATAAATTCAGGTTTCTTTCGTTCGAAACGGTGGATTTTTGTGAAATCACGATAAAACTGCTGTTTTAAACTTGCAAAAACATAGAAAAACGCTGTTTTGAACTATTCAAACTGACAAATTCATGTTTCTTTCGTGTGAAACGGCGATTTATGAGAAATGACGATAAAATTGCTGTTTTAAACTTGCAAAAACATAGAAAAACGCTTGTTTTGAACTATTCAAACTGACAAATTCATGTTTCTTTCGTGTGAAACGGCGATTTATGAGAAATGACGATAAAATTGCTGTTTTAAACTTGCAAAAACATAAAAAAACGCTGTTTTTAACTATTCAAACTGATAAATTCAGGTTTCTTTCGTTCGAAACGGTGGATTTTTGTGAAATCACAATAAAACTGCTGTTTTAAACTTGCAAAAACATAGAAAAACGCTGTTTCCAACTATTCAAACTGATAAATTCATGTTTCTTTCGTGTGAAACGGCGATTTATGAGAAATGACGTTAAAATTGCTGTTTTAAACTTGCAAAAACATAGAAAAACGCTGTTTTTAACAATTCAAACTGATAAATTCAGGTTTCTTTCGTTCGAAACGGTGGATTTTTGTGAAATCACGATAAAACTGCTGTTTTAAACTTGCAAAAACATAGAACAACGCTGTTTTGAACTATTCAAACTGACAAATTCATGTTTCTTCCGTGTGAAACGGCGATTTATGAGAAATGACGATAAAATTGCTGTTTTAAACTTGCAAAAACATAGTAAAACGCTGTTTTGAACTATTCAAACTGACAAATTCATGTTTCTTTCGTGTGAAACGGCGATTTATGAGAAATGACGATAAAATTGCTGTTTTAAACTTGCAAAAACATAGAAAAACGCAGTTTTTAACTATTTAAACTGATAAATTCAGGTTTCTTTCGTTCCAAACGGTGGATTTTTGTGAAATCATTATAAAACTGCTGTTTTAAACTTGCAAAAAACATAGAAAAACGCTGTTTTCAAATATTCAAACTGATAAATTCATGTTTCTTTCGTGTGAAACGGCGATTTATGAGAAATGACGATAAAATTGCTGTTTTAAACTTGCAAAAACATAGAAAAACGCTGTTTTCAACTATTCAAACTGATAAATTCATGTTTCTTTCGTGTGAAACGGCGATTTATGAGAAATGACGATAAAATTGCTGTTTTAAACTTGCAAAAACATAGTAAAACGCTGTTTTGAACTACTCAAACTGACAAATTCATGTTTCTTTCGTGTGAAACGGCGATTTATGAGAAATGACGATAAAATAGCTGTTTTAAACTTGCAAAAACATAGAAAAACGCTGTTTTTAACTATTCAAACTGATAAATTCAGGTTTCTTTCGTTCGAAACGGTGGATTTTTGTGTAATCACGATAAAACTGCTGTTTTAAACTTGCAAAAACATAGAAAAACGCTGTTTTGAACTATTCAAACTGACAAATTCATGTTTCTTTCGTGTGAAACGGCGATTTATGAGAAATGACGATAAAATTGCTGTTTTAAACTTGCAAAAACATAGAAAAACGCAGTTTTTAACTATTCAAACTGATAAATTCAGGTTTCTTTCGTTCCAAACGGTGGATTTTTGTGAAATCATTATAAAACTGCTGTTTTAAACTTGCAAAAACATAGAAAAACGCTGTTTTCAAATATTCAAACTGATAAATTCATGTTTCTTTCGTGTGAAACGGCGATTTATGAGAAATGACGATAAAATTGCTGTTTTAAACTTGCAAAAACATAGAAAAACGCTGTTTTCAACTATTCAAACTGATAAATTCATGTTTCTTTCGTGTGAAACGGCGATTTATGAGAAATGACGATAAAATTGCTGTTTTAAACTTGCAAAAACATAGTAAAACGCTGTTTTGAACTACTCAAACTGACAAATTCATGTTTCTTTCGTGTGAAACGGCGATTTATGAGAAATGACGATAAAATAGCTGTTTTAAACTTGCAAAAACATAGAAAAACGCTGTTTTTAACTATTCAAACTGATAAATTCAGGTTTCTTTCGTTCGAAACGGTGGATTTTTGTGTAATCACGATAAAACTGCTGTTTTAAACTTGCAAAAACATAGAAAAACGCTGTTTTGAACTATTCAAACTGACAAATTCATGTTTCTTTCGTGTGAAACGGCGATTTATGAGAAATGACGATAAAATTGCTGTTTTAAACTTGCAAAAACATAGAAAAACGCAGTTTTTAACTATTCAAACTGATAAATTCAGGTTTCTTTCGTTCCAAACGGTGGATTTTTGTGAAATCATTATAAAACTGCTGTTTTAAACTTGCAAAAACATAGAAAAACGCTGTTTTCAAATATTCAAACTGATAAATTCATGTTTCTTTCGTGTGAAACGGCGATTTATGAGAAATGACGATAAAATTGCTGTTTTAAACTTGCAAAAACATAGAAAAACGCTGTTTTCAACTATTCAAACTGATAAATTCATGTTTCTTTCCTGTGAAACGGCGATTTATGAGAAATGACGATAAAATTGCTGTTTTAAACTTGCAAAAACATAGTAAAACGCTGTTTTGAACTACTCAAACTGACAAATTCATGTTTCTTTCGTGTGAAACGGCGATTTATGAGAAATGACGATAAAATAGCTGTTTTAAACTTGCAAAAACATAGAAAAACGCTGTTTTTAACTATTCAAACTGATAAATTCAGGTTTCTTTCGTTCGAAACGGTGGATTTTTGTGTAATCACGATAAAACTGCTGTTTTAAACTTGCAAAAACATAGAAAAACGCTGTTTTGAACTATTCAAACTGACAAATTCATGTTTCTTTCGTGTGAAACGGCGATTTATGAGAAATGACGATAAAATTGCTGTTTTAAACTTGCAAAAACATAGAAAAACGCAGTTTTTAACTATTCAAACTGATAAATTCAGGTTTCTTTCGTTCCAAACGGTGGATTTTTGTGAAATCATTATAAAACTGCTGTTTTAAACTTGCAAAAACATAGAAAAACGCTGTTTTCAAATATTCAAACTGATAAATTCATGTTTCTTTCGTGTGAAACGGCGATTTATGAGAAATGACGATAAAATTGCTGTTTTAAACTTGCAAAAACATAGAAAAACGCTGTTTTCAACTATTCAAACTGATAAATTCATGTTTCTTTCGTGTGAAACGGCGATTTATGAGAAATGACGATAAAATTGCTGTTTTAAACTTGCAAAAACATAGTAAAACGCTGTTTTGAACTACTCAAACTGACAAATTCATGTTTCTTTCGTGTGAAACGGCGATTTATGAGAAATGACGATAAAATAGCTGTTTTAAACTTGCAAAAACATAGAAAAACGCTGTTTTTAACTATTCAAACTGATAAATTCAGGTTTCTTTCGTTCGAAACGGTGGATTTTTGTGTAATCACGATAAAACTGTTGTTTTAAACTTGCAAAAACATAGAAAAACGCTGTTTTGAACTATTCAAACTGACAAATTCATGTTTCTTTCGTGTGAAACGGCGATTTATGAGAAATGACGATAAAATTGCTGTTTTAAACTTGCAAAAACATAGAAAAACGCAGTTTTTAACTATTCAAACTGATAAATTCAGGTTTCTTTCGTTCCAAACGGTGGATTTTGTGAAATCATTATAAAACTGCTGTTTTAAACTTGCAAAAACATAGAAAAACGCTGTTTTCAAATATTCAAACTGATAAATTCATGTTTCTTTCGTGTGAAACGGCGATTTATGAGAAATGACGATAAAATTGCTGTTTTAAACTTGCAAAAACATAGAAAAACGCTGTTTTCAACTATTCAAACTGATAAATTCATGTTTCTTTCGTGTGAAACGGCGATTTATGAGAAATGACGATAAAATTGCTGTTTTAAACTTGCAAAAACATAGTAAAACGCTGTTTTGAACTACTCAAACTGACAAATTCATGTTTCTTTCGTGTGAAACGGCGATTTATGAGAAATGACGATAAAATAGCTGTTTTAAACTTGCAAAAACATAGAAAAACGCTGTTTTTAACTATTCAAACTGATAAATTCAGGTTTCTTTCGTTCGAAACGGTGGATTTTTGTGTAATCACGATAAAACTGCTGTTTTAAACTTGCAAAAACATAGAAAAACGCTGTTTTGAACTATTCAAACTGACAAATTCATGTTTCTTTCGTGTGAAACGGCGATTTATGAGAAATGACGATAAAATTGCTGTTTTAAACTTGCAAAAACATAGAAAAACGCAGTTTTTAACTATTCAAACTGATAAATTCAGGTTTCTTTCGTTCCAAACGGTGGATTTTTGTGAAATCATTATAAAACTGCTGTTTTAAACTTGCAAAAACATAGAAAAACGCTGTTTTCAAATATTCAAACTGATAAATTCATGTTTCTTTCGTGTGAAACGGCGATTTATGAGAAATGACGATAAAATTGCTGTTTTAAACTTGCAAAAACATAGAAAAACGCTGTTTTCAACTATTCAAACTGATAAATTCATGTTTCTTTCCTGTGAAACGGCGATTTATGAGAAATGACGATAAAATTGCTGTTTTAAACTTGCAAAAACATAGTAAAACGCTGTTTTGAACTACTCAAACTGACAAATTCATGTTTCTTTCGTGTGAAACGGCGATTTATGAGAAATGACGATAAAATAGCTGTTTTAAACTTGCAAAAACATAGAAAAACGCTGTTTTTAACTATTCAAACTGATAAATTCAGGTTTCTTTCGTTCGAAACGGTGGATTTTTGTGTAATCACGATAAAACTGTTGTTTTAAACTTGCAAAAACATAGAAAAACGCTGTTTTGAACTATTCAAACTGACAAATTCATGTTTCTTTCGTGTGAAACGGCGATTTATGAGAAATGACGATAAAATTGCTGTTTTAAACTTGCAAAAACATAGAAAAACGCAGTTTTTAACTATTCAAACTGATAAATTCAGGTTTCTTTCGTTCCAAACGGTGGATTTTTGTGAAATCATTATAAAACTGCTGTTTTAAACTTGCAAAAACATAGAAAAACGCTGTTTTCAAATATTCAAACTGATAAATTCATGTTTCTTTCGTGTGAAACGGCGATTTATGAGAAATGACGATAAAATTGCTGTTTTAAACTTGCAAAAACATAGAAAAACGCTGTTTTCAACTATTCAAACTGATAAATTCATGTTTCTTTCGTGTGAAACGGCGATTTATGAGAAATGACGATAAAATTGCTGTTTTAAACTTGCAAAAACATAGTAAAACGCTGTTTTGAACTACTCAAACTGACAAATTCATGTTTCTTTCGTGTGAAACGGCGATTTATGAGAAATGACGATAAAATAGCTGTTTTAAACTTGCAAAAACATAGAAAAACGCTGTTTTTAACTATTCAAACTGATAAATTCAGGTTTCTTTCGTTCGAAACGGTGGATTTTTGTGTAATCACGATAAAACTGCTGTTTTAAACTTGCAAAAACATAGAAAAACGCTGTTTTGAACTATTCAAACTGACAAATTCATGTTTCTTTCGTGTGAAACGGCGATTTATGAGAAATGACGATAAAATTGCTGTTTTAAACTTGCAAAAACATAGAAAAACGCAGTTTTTAACTATTCAAACTGATAAATTCAGGTTTCTTTCGTTCCAAACGGTGGATTTTTGTGAAATCATTATAAAACTGCTGTTTTAAACTTGCAAAAACATAGAAAAACGCTGTTTTCAAATATTCAAACTGATAAATTCATGTTTCTTTCGTGTGAAACGGCGATTTATGAGAAATGACGATAAAATTGCTGTTTTAAACTTGCAAAAACATAGAAAAACGCTGTTTTCAACTATTCAAACTGATAAATTCATGTTTCTTTCGTGTGAAACGGCGATTTATGAGAAATGACGATAAAATTGCTGTTTTAAACTTGCAAAAACATAGTAAAACGCTGTTTTGAACTACTCAAACTGACAAATTCATGTTTCTTTCGTGTGAAACGGCGATTTATGAGAAATGACGATAAAATAGCTGTTTTAAACTTGCAAAAACATAGAAAAACGCTGTTTTTAACTATTCAAACTGATAAATTCAGGTTTCTTTCGTTCGAAACGGTGGATTTTTGTGTAATCACGATAAAACTGCTGTTTTAAACTTGCAAAAACATAGAAAAACGCTGTTTTGAACTATTCAAACTGACAAATTCATGTTTCTTTCGTGTGAAACGGCGATTTATGAGAAATGACGATAAAATTGCTGTTTTAAACTTGCAAAAACATAGAAAAACGCAGTTTTTAACTATTCAAACTGATAAATTCAGGTTTCTTTCGTTCCAAACGGTGGATTTTTGTGAAATCATTATAAAACTGCTGTTTTAAACTTGCAAAAACATAGAAAAACGCTGTTTTCAAATATTCAAACTGATAAATTCATGTTTCTTTCGTGTGAAACGGCGATTTATGAGAAATGACGATAAAATTGCTGTTTTAAACTTGCAAAAACATAGAAAAACGCTGTTTTCAACTATTCAAACTGATAAATTCATGTTTCTTTCGTGTGAAACGGCGATTTATGAGAAATGACGATAAAATTGCTGTTTTAAACTTGCAAAAACATAGTAAAACGCTGTTTTGAACTACTCAAACTGACAAATTCATGTTTCTTTCGTGTGAAACGGCGATTTATGAGAAATGACGATAAAATAGCTGTTTTAAACTTGCAAAAACATAGAAAAACGCTGTTTTTAACTATTCAAACTGATAAATTCAGGTTTCTTTCGTTCGAAACGGTGGATTTTTGTGTAATCACGATAAAACTGTTGTTTTAAACTTGCAAAAACATAGAAAAACGCTGTTTTGAACTATTCAAACTGACAAATTCATGTTTCTTTCGTGTGAAACGGCGATTTATGAGAAATGACGATAAAATTGCTGTTTTAAACTTGCAAAAACATAGAAAAACGCAGTTTTTAACTATTCAAACTGATAAATTCAGGTTTCTTTCGTTCCAAACGGTGGATTTTTGTGAAATCATTATAAAACTGCTGTTTTAAACTTGCAAAAACATAGAAAAACGCTGTTTTCAAATATTCAAACTGATAAATTCATGTTTCTTTCGTGTGAAACGGCGATTTATGAGAAATGACGATAAAATTGCTGTTTTAAACTTGCAAAAACATAGAAAAACGCTGTTTTCAACTATTCAAACTGATAAATTCATGTTTCTTTCGTGTGAAACGGCGATTTATGAGAAATGACGATAAAATTGCTGTTTTAAACTTGCAAAAACATAGTAAAACGCTGTTTTGAACTACTCAAACTGACAAATTCATGTTTCTTTCGTGTGAAACGGCGATTTATGAGAAATGACGATAAAATAGCTGTTTTAAACTTGCAAAAACATAGAAAAACGCTGTTTTTAACTATTCAAACTGATAAATTCAGGTTTCTTTCGTTCGAAACGGTGGATTTTTGTGTAATCACGATAAAACTGCTGTTTTAAACTTGCAAAAACATAGAAAAACGCTGTTTTGAACTATTCAAACTGACAAATTCATGTTTCTTTCGTGTGAAACGGCGATTTATGAGAAATGACGATAAAATTGCTGTTTTAAACTTGCAAAAACATAGAAAAACGCAGTTTTTAACTATTCAAACTGATAAATTCAGGTTTCTTTCGTTCCAAACGGTGGATTTTTGTGAAATCATTATAAAACTGCTGTTTTAAACTTGCAAAAACATAGAAAAACGCTGTTTTCAAATATTCAAACTGATAAATTCATGTTTCTCTCGTGTGAAACAACGATTTATGAGAAATGACGATAAAATTGCTGTTTTAAACTTGCAAAAACATAGAAAAACGCTGTTTTCAACTATTCAAACTGATAAATTCATGTTTCTTTCGTGTGAAACGGCGATTTATGAGAAATGACGATAAAATTGCTGTTTTAAACTTGCAAAAACATAGTAAAACGCTGTTTTGAACTACTCAAACTGACAAATTCATGTTTCTTTCGTGTGAAACGGCGATTTATGAGAAATGACGAAAAAATAGCTGTTTTAAACTTGCAAAAACATAGAAAAACGCTGTTTTTAACTATTCAAACTGATAAATTCAGGTTTCTTTCGTTCGAAACGGTGGATTTTTGTGTAATCACGATAAAACTGCTGTTTTAAACTTGCAAAAACATAAAAAAACGCTGTTTTGAACTATTCAAACTGACAAATTCATGTTTCTTTCGTGTGAAACGGCGATTTATGAGAAATGACGATAAAATTGCTGTTTTAAACTTGCAAAAACATAGAAAAACGCAGTTTTTAACTATTCAAACTGATAAATTCAGGTTTCTTTCGTTCCAAACGGTGGATTTTTGTGAAATCATTATAAAACTGCTGTTTTAAACTTGCAAAAACATAGAAAAACGCTGTTTTCAAATATTCAAACTGATAAATTCATGTTTCTTTCGTGTGAAACGGCGATTTATGAGAAATGACGATAAAATTGCTGTTTTAAACTTGCAAAAACATAGAAAAACGCTGTTTTCAACTATTCAAACTGATAAATTCATGTTTCTTTCGTGTGAAACGGCGATTTATGAGAAATGACGATAAAATTGCTGTTTTAAACTTGCAAAAACATAGTAAAACGCTGTTTTGAACTACTCAAACTGACAAATTCATGTTTCTTTCGTGTGAAACGGCGATTTATGAGAAATGACGATAAAATAGCTGTTTTAAACTTGCAAAAACATAGAAAAACGCTGTTTTTAACTATTCAAACTGATAAATTCAGGTTTCTTTCGTTCGAAACGGTGGATTTTTGTGTAATCACGATAAAGCTGCTGTTTTAAACTTGCAAAAACATAGAAAAACGCTGTTTTGAACTATTCAAACTGACAAATTTATGTTTCTTTCGTGTGAAACGGCGATTTATGAGAAATGACGATAAAATTGCTGTTTTAAACTTGCAAAAACATAGAAAAACGCAGTTTTTAACTATTCAAACTGATAAATTCAGGTTTCTTTCGTTCCAAACGGTGGATTTTTGTGAAATCATTATAAAACTGCTGTTTTAAACTTGCAAAAACATAGAAAAACGCTGTTTTCAAATATTCAAACTGATAAATTCATGTTTCTTTCGTGTGAAACGGCGATTTATGAGAAATGACGATAAAATTGCTGTTTTAAACTTGCAAAAACATAGAAAAACGCTGTTTTCAACTATTCAAACTGATAAATTCATGTTTCTTTCGTGTGAAACGGCGATTTATGAGAAATGACGATAAAATTGCTGTTTTAAACTTGCAAAAACATAGTAAAACGCTGTTTTGAACTACTCAAACTGACAAATTCATGTTTCTTTCGTGTGAAACGGCGATTTATGAGAAATGACGATAAAATAGCTGTTTTAAACTTGCAAAAACATAGAAAAAACGCTGTTTTTAACTATTCAAACTGATAAATTCAGGTTTCTTTCGTTCGAAACGGTGGATTTTTGTGTAATCACGATAAAACTGCTGTTTTAAACTTGCAAAAACATAGAAAAACGCTGTTTTGAACTATTCAAACTGACAAATTCATGTTTCTTTCGTGTGAAACGGCGATTTATGAGAAATGACGATAAAATTGCTGTTTTAAACTTGCAAAAACATAGAAAAAACGCAGTTTTTAACTATTCAAACTGATAAATTCAGGTTTCTTTCGTTCCAAACGGTGGATTTTTGTGAAATCATTATAAAACTGCTGTTTTAAACTTGCAAAAACATAGAAAAACGCTGTTTTCAAATATTCAAACTGATAAATTCATGTTTCTTTCGTGTGAAACGGCGATTTATGAGAAATGACGATAAAATTGCTGTTTTAAACTTGCAAAAACATAGAAAAACGCTGTTTTCAACTATTCAATCTGATAAATTCATGTTTCTTTCGTGTGAAACGGCGATTTATGAGAAATGACGATAAAATTGCTGTTTTAAACTTGCAAAAACATAGTAAAACGCTGTTTTGAACTACTCAAACTGACAAATTCATGTTTCTTTCGTGTGAAACGGCGATTTATGAGAAATGACGACAAAAAAACCTGTTTTAAACTTGCAAAAACATAGAAAAACGCTGTTTTTAACTATTCAAACTGATAAATTCAGGTTTCTTTCGTTCGAAACGGTGGATTTTTGTGTAATCACGATAAAACTGCTGTTTTAAACTTGCAAAAACATAGAAAAACGCTGTTTTGAACTATTCAAACTGACAAATTCATGTTTCTTTCGTGTGAAACGGCGATTTATGAGAAATGACGATAAAATTGCTGTTTTAAACTTGCAAAAACATAGAAAAACGCAGTTTTTTAACTATTCAAACTGATAAATTCAGGTTTCTTTCGTTCCAAACGGTGGATTTTTGTGAAATCATTATAAAACTGCTGTTTTAAAACTTGCAAAAACATAGAAAAACGCTGTTTTCAAATATTCAAACTGATAAATTCATGTTTCTTTCGTGTGAAACGGCGATTTATGAGAAATGACGATAAAATTGCTGTTTTAAACTTGCAAAAACATAGAAAAACGCTGTTTTCAACTATTCAAACTGATAAATTCATGTTTCTTTCGTGTGAAACGGCGATTTATGAGAAATGACGATAAAATTGCTGTTTTAAACTTGCAAAAACATAGTAAAACGCTGTTTTGAACTACTCAAACTGACAAATTCATGTTTCTTTCGTGTAAAAAGGCGATTTATGAGAAATGACGATAAAATAGCTGTTTTAAACTTGCAAAAACATAGAAAAAACGCTGTTTTTAACTATTCAAACTGATAAATTCAGGTTTCTTTCGTTCGAAACGGTGGATTTTTGTGTAATCACGATAAAACTGCTGTTTTAAACTTGCAAAAACATAGAAAAACGCTGTTTTGAACTATTCAAACTGACAAATTCATGTTTCTTTCGTGTGAAACGGCGATTTATGAGAAATGACGATAAAATTGCTGTTTTAAACTTGCAAAAACATAGAAAAACGCAGTTTTTAACTATTCAAACTGATAAATTCAGGTTTCTTTCGTTCCAAACGGTGGATTTTTGTGAAATCATTATAAAACTGCTGTTTTAAACTTGCAAAAACATAGAAAAACGCTGTTTTCAAATATTCAAACTGATAAATTCATGTTTCTTTCGTGTGAAACGGCGATTTATGAGAAATGACGATAAAATTGCTGTTTTAAACTTGCAAAAACATAGAAAAACGCTGTTTTCAACTATTCAAACTGATAAATTCATGTTTCTTTCGTGTGAAACGGCGATTTATGAGAAATGACGATAAAATTGCTGTTTTAAACTTGCAAAAACATAGTAAAACGCTGTTTTGAACTACTCAAACTGACAAATTCATGTTTCTTTCGTGTGAAACGGTGATTTATGAGAAATGACGATAAAATAGCTGTTTTAAACTTGCAAAAACATAGAAAAACGCTGTTTTTAACTATTCAAACTGATAA
>CAWWDY010001468.1:0-31000 GCA_963942605.1 Poecilus cupreus | reverse complement strand
ATGACAGTTTAAATACTAAAAACAGCATTTCGTATGTTTTTGCAAGCTGAAAACAGCTATTTTATTTTGATTTTGCAAACATAAGCCATTACACACGACATATACATGAATATGACAGTTTAATTACTTGCAAACGGTGTTTTGTATGCTTTTTAATGCTTAAAACAGCAGTTTTATCTTGATTTCACCAACATTAGCCATTATACACGACAGAAACATGAATATGATAGTTTAAATACTTGAAAACAGCATTTTGTATGTTTTTGCAAGCTGTAACAGCTATTTTATCTTGATTTTGCAAACATAAGTTACTACACACGACATATACATGAATATGACAGTTTAAATACTTGAAAACGGTGTTTTCTATGCTTTTAAATGCTTAAAACAGCGGTTTTATCTTGATTTTTCCAACATTAGACTTTATACACGACAGAAACATGAATATGACAGTTTAAATACTTGAAAACAGCATTTTGTATGTTTTTGCAAGCTGAGAACAGCTATTTTATCTTGATTTTGCAAACATAAGCCAATACACACGACAAATACAGGAATATGACAGTTTAAATACTTGAAAACGGTGTTTTGTATGCTTTTGAATGCTTCAAACAGCAGTTTTATCTTGATTTCACCAACATTAGGCATTATACACGACAGAAACATGAATATGACAGTTTAATTACTTGAAAACAGCATTTTGTATGTTTTTGCAAGCTGTAACAGCTATTTTATCTTGATTTTGCAAACATAAGTCACTACACACGACATATACATGAATATGACGGTTTAAATACTTGAAAACGGTGTTTTGTATGCTTTTGATTGTTTAAAATAGCAGTTTTATCTTGATTTCACCAACATTAGCCATTGTACACGATAGAAATATGAATATGAAAGTTTAAATACTTGAAAACAGCATTTTGTATGTTTTTGTAAGCTGAGAACAGCTATTTTATCTTGATTTTGCAAACATAAGCCAATACACACGAAATATACATGAATATGACAGTTTAAACACTTGAAAATAGCATTTTGTATGTTTTTGCAAGCTGAAAACAGCTATTTTATCTCGATTTTGCAAACATAAGCCATTACACACGACATATACATGAATATGACAGTTTAATTACTTGAAAACGGTGTTTTGTATGCATTTGAATGCTTAAAACAGCAGTTTTATCTTGATTTCACCAACTTTAGCCATTATACACGACAGAAACATGAATATGATAGTTTAAATACTTGAAAACAGCATTTTGTATGTTTTTGCTAACTGAGAACAGCTACTTTATCTTGATTTTGCAAGCATAAGCCGTTACACACGACATATACATAAATATGACAGTTTAAATACTTAAAAACGGTGTTTTGTATGCTTTTGAATGCTTAAAACAGCAGTTTTATCTTGATTTCACAAGAATTAGCCATTAAACACTACAGAAACATGAATATGACATTGTAAATACTTAAAAACGGTGTTTTGTATGCTTTTGAATGCTTAAAACAGCAGTTTTATCTTGATTTCACCAACATAAGCCTTTATACACGACAGAAACATGAATATGACAGTTTAAATACTTGAAAACAGCATTTTGTATGTTTTTGCAAGCTGAGAACAGCTATTTTATCTTGATTTTGCAAACTTAAGCCATTACACACGACATATACATGAATATGACAGTTTAAATACTTGAAAACGGTATTTTGTTTTCTTTTGAATGCTTAAAACAGCAGTTTAATCTTGATTTCACAAACATTAGCCATTATACACGACAGAAATATGAATATGACAGTTTAAATACTTGCAAACAGCATTTTGTATGTTTTTGTAAGCTGAGAACAGCTATTTTATCTTGATTTTGCAAACATAAGCCAATACACACGACATATACATGAATATGACAGTTTAAATTCTTAAAAACAGCATTTTGTATGTTTTTGCAAGCTCAAAACAGCTATTTTATCTTGATTTTGCAAACATAAGCCATTACACACGACATATACATGCATATGACAGTTTAAATACTTGAAAACGGTGTTTTGTATGCTTTTGAATGCTTAAAACAGCAATTTTATCTTGATTTAACAAACATTAGACTTTATACACGACAGAAACATGAATAAGACAGTTAAAATACTTAAAAACAGTATTTTGTATGTTTTTGCAAGATGAGAACGGCTATTTTATCTTGATTTTGCTAACATAAGCCATTACACACGACATATACTTGAATATGACAGTTTAAATACTTGATAACGGTGTTTTGTATGCTTTTGAATGCTTAAAACAGCAGTTTTATCTTGATTTCACCAACATTAGCCATTATACACGACAGAAACATGAATATGACAGTTTATATACTTGAGAACGGTGTTTTGTATACTTTTGAATGCTTAAAACAACAGTTTTATCTTGATTTCACCAATATTAGCCATTATACACGACAGAAACATGAATATGACAGTTTATATACTTGAAAACAGCATTTTGTATGTTTTTGCAAGCTGAGAACAGCTATTTTATCATGATTTTGCAAACATAAGCCATTACACACGACATATACATGAATATATATATAGTCATGAACCCTTCTACCGTTAGGTGTAGGGTGTAAAATGTCTCTTACATGAATATGACAGTTTAATTACTTGAAAACGGTGTTTTGTATGCATTTGAATGCTTAAAACAGCAGTTTTATCTTGATTTCACAAGCATTAGCCATTAAACACTACAGAAACATGAATATGACATTGTAAATACTTAAAAACGGTGTTTTGTATGCTTTTGAATGCTTAAAACAGCAGTGTTATCTTGATTTCACCAACTTTAGCCATTATACACGACAGAAACATGAATATGATAGTTTAAATACTTGAAAACAGCATTTTGTATGTTTTTGCAAGCTGAGAACAGCTACTTTATCTTGATTTTGCAAACATAAGCCGTTACACACGACATATACATAAATATGACAGTTTAAATACTTAAAAACGGTGTTTTGTATGCTTTTGAATGCTTAAAACAGCAATTTTATCTTGATTTCACAAGCATTAGCCATTAAACACTACAGAAACATGAATATGACATTGTAAATACTTAAAAACGGTGTTTTGTATGCTTTTGAATGCTTAAAACAGCAGTTTTATCTTGATTTCACCAACATAAGCCATTATACACGACAAAAACATGAATATGACAGTTTAAATACTTGAAAACAGCATTTTGTATGTTTTTGCAAGCTGAGAACAGCTATTTTATCTTCATTTTGCAAACATAAGCCATTACACACGACATATACATAAATATGACAGTTTAAAAACTTAAAAACGGTGTTTGGTATGCTTTTTAATGCTTAAAACAGCAGTTTTATCTTGATTTTACCAACATTAGCCTTTATACACGACAGAAACATGAATATGACAGTTAAATACTTGAAAACGGTGTTTTGTGTGCTTTTGAATGCTTAAAACAGCAGTTTTATCTTGATTTTACCAACATTAGCCATTATTCACGACAGATACATGAATATGACAGTTTAAATACTTGAAAACGGTGTTTTGTATGCTTTTGAATGCTTAAAACAGCAGTTTTATGTTGATTTAACAAACATTAGCCATTATACACGACAGAAACATGAATATGACAGTTTAAATACTTGAAAACAGCATTTTGTATGTTTTTGCAAGCTGAGAACAGCTATTTTATTTTGAGTTTGCAAACATAAGCCATTACACACGACATATACATGCATATGACAGTTTAAATACTTGAAAACGGTGTTTTGTATGCTTTTGAATGCTTAAAACAGCAGTTTTATGTTGATTTCAAAAACATTAGCCATTATACACGACAGAAACATGAATATGACAGTTTAAATACTTGAAAACAGCATTTTGTATGTTTTTTGCAAGCTGAGAACAGCTATTTTATCTTGATTTTGCAAACATAAGCCATTACACACGACATATACATGAATATGACAGTTTAAATACTTGAAAACGGTGTTTTGTATGCTTTTGAATGCTTAAAACAGCAACTTAATCTTGATTTCACCAACAATAGCCTTTATACACGACAGAAACATAAATAGGACAGTTTAAATACTTAAAAACAGCATTTTGTATGTTTTTGCAAGCTGAGAACAGCTATTTTATCTTGATTTTGCAAACATAAGCCATTACACACGACATATACATCAACATGACAGTTAAAATACTTGAAACAGGTGTTTTGTATGCTTTTGAATGCTTAAAACAGCAGTTTTATCTTGATTTCACAAACATTAGCCATTATACACGACAGAAATATGAATATGACAATTTAAATACTTGAAAACAGCATTTTGTATGTTTTTGTAAGCTGAGAACAGCTATTTTATCTTGATTTTGCAAACATAAGCCATTACACACGACATATACATGAATATGACAGTTTAATTACTTGAAAACGGTGTTTTGTATGCTTTTGAATGCTTAAAACAGCAATTTTATCTTGATTTAACCAACAATAGCCTTTATACACGACAGAAACATAAATAGGACAGTTTAAATACTTAAAAACAGCATTTTGTATGATTTTGCAAGATAAGAACGGCTATTTCATCTTGATTTTGCAATCATAAGCCATTACACACGACATATACTTAAATATGACAGTTTAAATACTTGATAACGGTGTTTTGTATGCTTTTGAATGCTTAAAACAGCAGTTTTATCTTGATTTCACCAACATTAGCCATTATACACGACAGAAACATGAATATGATAGTTTAAATACTTGAAAACAGCATTTTGTATGTTTTTGCAAGCTGAGAACAGATATTTTATCTTGATTTTGCGAACATAAGCCAATACACACGACAAATACAGGAATATGACAGTTTAAATACTTGAAAACGGTGTTTTGTATGCTTTTGAATGCTTCAAACAGCAGTTTTATCTTGATTTCACCAACATTAGCTATTATACACGACAGAAACATGAATATGACAGTTTAATTACTTGAAAACAGCATTTTGTATGTTTTTGCAAGCTGTAACAGCTATTTTATCTTGATTTTGCAAACATAAGTTACTACACACCACATATACATGAATATGACAGTTTAAATACTTGAAAACGGTGTTTTCTATGCTTTTAAATGCTTAAAACAGCGGTTTTATCTTGATTTTACCAACATTAGACTTTATACACGACAGAAACATGAATATGACAGTTTAAATACTTGAAAACAGCATTTTGTATGTTTTTGCAAGCTGAAAACAGCTATTTAATCTTGATTTTGCAAACATAAGCCAATACACACGACAAATACAGGAATATGACAGTTTAAATACTTGAAAACGGTGTTTTGTATGCTTTTGAATGCTTCAAACAGCAGTTTTATCTTGATTTCACCAACATTAGCCATTATACACGACAGAAACATGAATATGACAGTTTAATTACTTGAAAACAGCATTTTGTATGTTTTTGCAAGCTGTAACAGCTATTTTATCTTGATTTTGCAAACATAAGTCACTACACACGACATATACATTAATATGACGGTTTAAATACTTGAAAACGGTGTTTTGTATGCTTTTGATTGTTTAAAATAGCAGTTTTATCTTGATTTCACCAACATTAGCCTTTATACACGACAGAAACATGAATATGACAGTTTAAATACTTGAAAACAGCATTTTGTATGTTTTTGCAAGCTGAGAACAGCTATTTTATCTTGATTTTGCAAACATAAGCCATTACACACGACATATACATCAACATGACAGTTTAAATACTTGAAACAGGTGTTTTGTATGCTTTTGAATGCTTAAAACAGCAGTTTTATCTTGATTTCACAAACATTAGCCATTATACACGACAGAAATATGAATATGACAATTTAAATACTTGAAAACAGCATTTTGTATGTTTTTGTAAGCTGAGAACAGCTATTTTATCTTGATTTTGCAAACATAAGCCAATACACACGAAATATACATGAATATGACAGTTTAAACACTTGAAAACAGCATTTTGTATGTTTTTGCAAGCTGAAAACAGCTATTTTATCTCGATTTTGCAAACATAAGCCATTACACACGACATATACATGAATATGACAGTTTAATTACTTGAAAACGGTGTTTTGTATGCATTTGAATGCTTAAAACAGCAGTTTTATCTTGATTTCACCAACTTTAGCCATTATACACGACAGAAACATGAATATGATAGTTTAAATACTTGAAAACAGCATTTTGTATGTTTTTGCTAACTGAGAACAGCTACTTTATCTTGATTTTGCAAACATAAGCCGTTACACACGACATATACATAAATATGACAGTTTAAATACTTAAAAACGGTGTTTTGTATGCTTTTGAATGCTTAAAACAGCAGTTTTATCTTGATTTCACCAACATAAGCCTTTATACACGACAGAAACATGAATATGACAGTTTAAATACTTGAAAACAGCATTTTGTATGTTTTTGCAAGCTGAGAACAGCTATTTTATCTTGATTTTGCAAACTTAAGCCATTACACACGACATATACATGAATATGACAGTTTAAATACTTGAAAACGGTGTTTTGTTTACTTTTAAATGCTTAAAACAACAGTTTTATTTTGATTTTACAAACATTAGATATTATACACGACAGAAACATGAATATGACAGTTTAAATACTTGAAAACAGCTATTTGTATGTTTTTGCAAGCTGAGAACAGCTATTTTATCTTGATTTTGCAAACATAAGCCATTACACATGACATATACATGAATATGACAGTTTAAAAACTTGAAAACGGTATTTTGTTTTCTTTTGAATGCTTAAAACAGCAGTTTTATCTTGATTTCACAAACATTAGCCATTATACACGACAGAAATATGAATATGACAGTTTAAATACTTGCAAACAGCATTTTGTATGTTTTTGTAAGCTGAGAACAGCTATTTTATCTTGATTTTGCAAACATAAGCCAATACACACGACATATACATGAATATGACAGTTTAAATACTTAAAAACAGCATTTTGTATGTTTTTGCAAGCTGAAAACAGCTATTTTATCTGGATTTTGCAAACATAAGCCATTACACACGACATATACATGCATATGACAGTTTAAATACTTGAAAACGGTGTTTTGTATGCTTTTGAATGCTTAAAACAGCAATTTTATCTTGATTTAACAAACATTAGCCTTCATACACGACAGAAACATGAAAAAGACAGTTTAAATACTAAAAACAGTATTTTGTATGTTTTTGCAAGATGAGAACGGCTATTTTATCTTGATTTTGCTAACATAAGCCATTACACACGACATATACTTGAATATGACAGTTTAAATACTTGATAACGGTGTTTTGTATGCTTTTGAATGCTTAAAACAGCAGTTTTATCTTGATTTCACCAACATTAGCCATTATACACGACAGAAACATGAATATGACAGTTTAAATACTTGAAAACGGTGTTTTGTATGCTTTTGAATGCTTAAAACAACAGTTTTATCTTGATTTCACCAATATTAGCCATTATACACGACAGAAACATGAATATGACAGTTTATATACTTGAAAACAGCATTTTGTATGTTTTTGCAAGCTGAGAACAGCTATTTTATCATGATTTTGCAAACATAAGCCATTACACACGAAATATACATGAATATGACAGTTTAAACACTTGAAAACAGCATTTTGTATGTTTTTGCAAGCTGAAAACAGCTATTTTATCTTGATTTTGCAAACATAAGCCATTACACACGACATATACATGAATATATATATATAGTCATGAACCCTTCTACCGTTAGGTGTAGGGTGTAAAATGTCTCTTACATGAATATGACCGTTTAATTACTTGAAAACGGTGTTTTGTATGCATTTGAATGCTTAAAACAGCAGTTTTATCTTGATTTCACAAGCATTAGCCATTAAACACTACAGAAACATGAATATGACATTGTAAATACTTAAAAACGGTGTTTTGTATGCTTTTGAATGCTTAAAACAGCAGTGTTATCTTGATTTCACCAACTTTAGCCATTATACACGACAGAAACATGAATATGATAGTTTAAATACTTGAAAACAGCATTTTGTATGTTTTTGCAAGCTGAGAACAGCTACTTTATCTTGATTTTGCAAACATAAGCCGTTACACACGACATATACATAAATATGACAGTTTAAATACTTAAAAACGGTGTTTTGTATGCTTTTGAATGCTTAAAAGAGCAATTTTATCTTGATTTCACAAGCATTAGCCATTAAACACTACAGAAACATGAATATGACATTGTAAATACTTAAAAACGGTGTTTTGTATGCTTTTGAATGCTTAAAACAGCAGTTTTATCTTGATTTCACCAACATAAGCCATTATACACGACAGAAACATGAATATGACAGTTTAAATACTTGAAAACAGCATTTTGTATGTTTTTGCAAGCTGAGAACAGCTATTTTATCTTCATTTTGCAAACATAAGCCATTACACACGACATATACATAAATATGACAGTTTAAAAACTTAAAAACGGTGTTTGGTATGCTTTTTAATGCTTAAAACAGCAGTTTTATCTTGATTTCACCAACATTAGCCTTTATACACGACAGAAACATGGATATGACAGTTAAATACTTGAAAACGGTGTTTTGTGTGCTTTTGAATGCTTAAAACAGCAGTTTTATCTTGATTTTACCAACATTAGCCATTATTCACGACAGATACATGAATATGACAGTTTAAATACTTGAAAACGGTGTTTTGTATGCTTTTGAATGCTTAAAACAGCAGTTTTATGTTGATTTAACAAACATTAGCCATTATACACGACAGAAACATGAATATGACAGATTAAATACTTGAAAACAGCATTTTGTATGTTTTTGCAAGCTGAGAACAGCTATTTTATTTTGAGTTTGCAAACATAAGCCATTACACACGACATATACATGCATATGACAGTTTAAATACTTGAAAAACAGCTATTTGTATGTTTTTGCAAGCTGAGAACAGCTATTTTATCTTGATTTTGCAAACATAAGCCATTACACATGACATATACATGAATATGACAGTTTAAAAACTTGAAAACGGTATTTTGTTTTCTTTTGAATGCTTAAAACAGCAGTTTTATCTTGATTTCACAAACATTAGCCATTATACACGACAGAAATATGAATATGACAGTTTAAATACTTGCAAACAGCATTTTGTATGTTTTTGTAAGCTGAGAACAGCTATTTTATCTTGATTTTGCAAACATAAGCCAATACACACGACATATACATGAATATGACAGTTTAAATACTTAAAAACAGCATTTTGTATGTTTTTGCAAGCTGAAAACAGCTATTTTATCTGGATTTTGCAAACATAAGCCATTACACACGACATATACATGCATATGACAGTTTAAATACTTGAAAACGGTGTTTTGTACGCTTTTGAATGCTTAAAACAGCAATTTTATCTTGATTTAACAAACATTAGCCTTCATACACGACAGAAACATGAAAAAGACAGTTTAAATACTAAAAACAGTATTTTGTATGTTTTTGCAAGATGAGAACGGCTATTTTATCTTGATTTTGCTAACATAAGCCATTACACACGACATATACTTGAATATGACAGTTTAAATACTTGATAACGGTGTTTTGTATGCTTTTGAATGCTTAAAACAGCAGTTTTATCTTGATTTCACCAACATTAGCCATTATACACGACAGAAACATGAATATGACAGTTTAAATACTTGAAAACGGTGTTTTGTATGCTTTTGAATGCTTAAAACAACAGTTTTATCTTGATTTCACCAATATTAGCCATTATACACGACAGAAACATGAATATGACAGTTTATATACTTGAAAACAGCATTTTGTATGTTTTTGCAAGCTGAGAACAGCTATTTTATCATGATTTTGCAAACATAAGCCATTACACACGAAATATACATGAATATGACAGTTTAAACACTTGAAAACAGCATTTTGTATGTTTTTGCAAGCTGAAAACAGCTATTTTATCTTGATTTTGCAAACATAAGCCATTACACACGACATATACATGAATATATATATATAGTCATGAACCCTTCTACCGTTAGGTGTAGGGTGTAAAATGTCTCTTACATGAATATGACCGTTTAATTACTTGAAAACGGTGTTTTGTATGCATTTGAATGCTTAAAACAGCAGTTTTATCTTGATTTCACAAGCATTAGCCATTAAACACTACAGAAACATGAATATGACATTGTAAATACTTAAAAACGGTGTTTTGTATGCTTTTGAATGCTTAAAACAGCAGTGTTATCTTGATTTCACCAACTTTAGCCATTATACACGACAGAAACATGAATATGATAGTTTAAATACTTGAAAACAGCATTTTGTATGTTTTTGCAAGCTGAGAACAGCTACTTTATCTTGATTTTGCAAACATAAGCCGTTACACACGACATATACATAAATATGACAGTTTAAATACTTAAAAACGGTGTTTTGTATGCTTTTGAATGCTTAAAAGAGCAATTTTATCTTGATTTCACAAGCATTAGCCATTAAACACTACAGAAACATGAATATGACATTGTAAATACTTAAAAACGGTGTTTTGTATGCTTTTGAATGCTTAAAACAGCAGTTTTATCTTGATTTCACCAACATAAGCCATTATACACGACAGAAACATGAATATGACAGTTTAAATACTTGAAAACAGCATTTTGTATGTTTTTGCAAGCTGAGAACAGCTATTTTATCTTCATTTTGCAAACATAAGCCATTACACACGACATATACATAAATATGACAGTTTAAAAACTTAAAAACGGTGTTTGGTATGCTTTTTAATGCTTAAAACAGCAGTTTTATCTTGATTTCACCAACATTAGCCTTTATACACGACAGAAACATGGATATGACAGTTAAATACTTGAAAACGGTGTTTTGTGTGCTTTTGAATGCTTAAAACAGCAGTTTTATCTTGATTTTACCAACATTAGCCATTATTCACGACAGATACATGAATATGACAGTTTAAATACTTGAAAACGGTGTTTTGTATGCTTTTGAATGCTTAAAACAGCAGTTTTATGTTGATTTAACAAACATTAGCCATTATACACGACAGAAACATGAATATGACAGATTAAATACTTGAAAACAGCATTTTGTATGTTTTTGCAAGCTGAGAACAGCTATTTTATTTTGAGTTTGCAAACATAAGCCATTACACACGACATATACATGCATATGACAGTTTAAATACTTGAAAACGGTGTTTTGTATGCTTTTGAATGCTTAAAACAGCAGTTTTATGTTGATTTCAAAAACATTAGCCATTATACACGACAGAAACATGAATATGACAGTTTAAATACTTGAAAACAGCATTTTGTATGTTTTTTGCAAGCTGAGAACAGCTATTTTATCTTGATTTTGCAAACATAAGCCATTACACACGACATATACATGAATATGACAGTTTAAATACTTGAAAACGGTGTTTTGTATGCTTTTGAATGCTTAAAACAGCAATTTAATCTTGATTTCACCAACAATAGCTTTTATACACGACAGAAACATAAATAGGACAGTTTAAATACTTAAAAACAGCATTTTGTATGTTTTTTCAAGATGAGAACGGCTATTTCATCTTGATTTTGCAAACATAAGCCATTACACACGACATATACTTGAATATGACAGTTTAAATACTTGATAACGGTGTTTTGTATGCTTTTGAATGCTTAAAACTGCAGTTTTATTTTGATTTCACCAACATTAGCCATTATACACGACAGAAACATGAATATGACAGTTTAAATACTTGAGAACGGTGTTTTGTATGCTTTTGAATGCTTAAAAACAACAGTTTTATCTTGATTTCACCAACATTAGCCATTATACACGACAGAAACAATAATATGACAGTTTATATACTTGAAAACAGCATTTTGTATGTTTTTGCAAGCTGAGAACAACTATTTTATCTTGATTTTGCAAACATAAGCCATTACACACGACATATACATGAATATGACAGTTTAAATACTTGAAAACGGTATTTTGTATGCTTTTGAATGCTTCAAACAGCAGTTTTATCTTAATTTCACAAACATTAGCTATTATACACGACAGAAATATGAATATGACAGTTTAAATACTTGAAAACAGCATTTTGTATGTTTTTGTAAGCTGAGAACAGCTATTTTATCTTGATTTTGCAAACATAAGACAATACACACGACATATACATGAATATGACAGTTTAAACACTTGAAAACAGCATTTTGTATGTTTTTGCGAGCTGAAAACAGCTATTTTATCTTGATTTTGCAAACATAAGCCATTACACACGACATATACATGAATATGACAGTTTAATTACTTGAAAACGGTGTTTTGTATGCTTTTGAATGCTTAAAACAGCAGTTTTATCTTGATTTCACCAACATTAGCCTTTATACACGACAGAAACATGAATAAGACAGTTTAAATACTTAAAAACAGCATTTTGTATGTTTTTGCAAGCTGAGAACAGCTATTTTATTTTGATTTTGCAAACATAAGCCATTACACGTGACATATACATGAATATGACAGTTTAAATACTTGAAAACGGTATTTTGTTTTCTTTTGAATGCTTAAAACAGCAGTTTTATCTTGATTTCACAAACATTAGCCATTATACACGACAGAAATATGAATATGACTGTTTAAATACTTGCAAACAGCATTTTGTATGTTTTTGTAAGCTGAGAACAGCTATTTTATCTTGATTTTGCAAACATAAGCCAATACACACGACATATACATGAATATGACAGTTTAAATACTTAAAAACAGCATTTTGTATGTTTTTGCAAGCTAAAAACAGCTATTTTATCTTGATTTTGCAAACATAAGCCATTACACACGACATATACATGCATATGACAGTTTAAATACTTGAAAACGGTGTTTTGTATGCTTTTGAATGCTTAAAACAGCAATTTTATCTTGATTTAACCAACATTAGCCTTTATACACGACAGAAACATGAATAAGACAGTTTAAATACTTAAAAACAGAGTTTTGTATGTTTTTGCAAGATGAGAACGGCTATTTTATCTTGATTTTGCTAACATAAGCCATTACACACGACATATACTTGAATATGACAGTTTAAATACTTGATAACGGTGTTTTGTATGCTTTTGAATGCTTAAAACAGCAGTTTTATCTTGATTTCACCAACATTAGCCATTATACACGACAGAAACATGAATATGACAGTTTAAATACTTGAAAACGGGTGTTTTGTATGCTTTTGAATGCTTAAAATAGCAATTTTATCTTGATTTCACCAACAATAGCCTTTATACACGACAGAAACATAAATAGGACAGTTTAAATACTTAAAAACAGCATTTTGTATGTTTTTGCAAGATGAGTACGGCTATTTCATCTTGATTTTGCAAAACATAAGCCATTACACACGACATATACTTGAATATGACAGTTTAAATAAATAAAAGAGAGAAAAAAAATGGCGCCGGGTGATGTGCAAAGTAATAGTGCTCAAGTTAACAAGTGCAAAAAATGTAAACAAACCGCAATTAGCGGTGCTAAATGTATAACGTGTGGTACTGTGTCTCATAATAGTTGTGTTAGACTATTAAAAAATATTAAAATTATTGACGACTGCAATATTAACTGTTGTGTAGTGGCTGACACTGAGGACCTTGATTCGTCTTTCACAAGTGCCACTGATGAAAGTTATAGTGCACTAAAAATTGAAATTAAATATTTAAAACAAATTGTCAACAATAAAGATTTTATTATACAAAGTCAGAGTGATCTAATTCTATCTTTAAAACAACAGATTAATTTATTGAATAAAAATTTAAATGCTAAAACTTCATCTCCGCCATCTTTCGATAAAATAAATAAAATTGTTGCTAACAAACAAACACCTGCAATATCGGCAAAGGCAACCCAAACAAGACAAGGTCAAGATACTGTCAAAATTGATAAACAAATGACTAAAGAAATTACACTGATGCCTTCTGAAACAACAAAAAATAACTTAATTGTTGTGAAAGATGTGACAACCAATATATCTGACATGAACAATGCAGCGAATCCTGCAACCAAATCAAGGATAAATAAACGTACTTCTATGAAGACTGTCATTGGTAATCTCACTTCTATCAATTCAGCATCTTTAAAGGCTGCTGAATTAAAACCAGCGTCCCTTCATGTGTATAAACTTCACCCTGATACCACTGAAGAGGAATTGAGAAATTTCCTACAACCGTCTTTCCCGGAGGTCGCCTGTGAAAAATTAAATTCCAAATATCCGACATATTATTCTTCCTTTAAGGTGACAGTGTCTCAGTCAAATCGGGATAAAGCCTTGGATCCGTCCATTTGGCCCAGCGGAACTCATGTTAATAAATTTTTTCACCTAAGGGCCTCTCCAAAAGTTGTTTAACAAACAATATTATGGACAACATTGACTTTAATTTGTTAATTTTGAACTGTCAAGCGTTGTCATTTGATAAAGTGAACTTAATATTTTCTGAGTATATAACAAAGATAAACTTTTTAAAATTTTTATGTCTTACTGAGACTTGGAGCAACCAAACTAATATAGATACATTTCATTTTAGTAATTATACATGCCTCTCTAATTTTTGTAGATCTCAATTCAGAGGTGGAGGGGTGGGAATCTGGTGCCATAACAGCATTTGTAAAGATGTCGATGTTATTGATATTTCTAATTTATGTATTGAAAAAGATTTTGAAGCCTGTGCCATTTTGTGGAAACCTGTTTCCCAGAACCCAATTCTCATTATTAATGTTTACAGATCTCCAAGCTCTAATTACAAAATATTATGTGAAAATATCACTCTAGTCTTAGAACAGAACTATAAAGTTAATCATGATCTTATAATATGTGGAGATTTTAACCTAGATCCTGTTCGAGATGTTATTGAATTTAATTATTTATTTGATATTTTAGCAACATATAATCTTTTTAACAAAATTGAAACTCCAACTAGAGGTAACAATAGATTGGATCATTGTTTTACTAATATTAATAGTTGTATTGCAGTAGTTCAGAAGAATTTTATATCTGACCATAATACTTTACTAGTAAAAATTAATTCTAATAAAACGGATGAGGCAGTCTGCTTTAGGAGAATTTTTAACGATGATAAGGTTAATAATTTTTCTCAACAGCTACTAAGCGAAACATGGTCTGATGTTTTTACTAAATCTCTAACGGATGACGCTTTTGAATGTTTCTTTAATATTTTCAATTTCCATTTTAATAATTATTTCCCTTTGCAGAAAATAACCTCAAAATACTGTAATAAGAAAGACTGGGTTGACCTAAATATTGTCAATTCAAGTAACAATCTTAAATCATTATATCATTTGAAAAATAGTTTCCCAGAGCTTACCTCTGTCTATAAGAAAGCCAAAAAGGAACATAGTTTGCTGATAACAACTACTAAACGAAATTTTTTCCAGAATAAAATAATAAACTCAGATAACATGTCGAAAAGCGCCTGGAACATCATAAACGCTAAGAGAAAGAATAAAGCTGATCTGGGTTTAAAAATATCTTATAATGACGAAATCATTGATGACCCTAAGATCGTTGCAAATATGTTCAACCATCATTTTAAGGAAGCACCCCTGAACATCTTAAATCGCATTCCGGTGGTCAACACATCAAATGGGCACAGAAATGGTAATCATTTTTCCTCTAATCTTTTCTTGAACCCTTTCACTGAAACAGAATTATTTGAAACAATTTTAAACAAACTAAAAAATAAAAATTCAAGTGGGCCTGATAATGTGCCAAATTTTATTATTCGTAAAGTTGCGCATCTTATTGCTGAGCCTCTAACTTATATTATTAATTTATCTTTTCAAAACGGTACTTTCCCGGCAAGTTAAAATCGAATAAAGTAATTCCTGTTTACAAAAAAGGTGAAAAAACAAGTCTGGATAATTACAGGCCTATAGCTTTAACCTCGGGGTTTTCAAAGATTTTTGAATATTGTTTTTTTGAATAGACTTGATTGCTTTCTAAACCAAAACTGTATTATTAATAATAATCAGTTCGGATTTAGAACAAATAGTTCAACTATCGATGCTTTACACTGTTTTTATAATAATATTATTCAAAATCTAAATAATGGGGAACACCCAATTGGTATATTATGTGATTTAAGTAAAGCTTTTGACTGTGTTGATCATTCCCGCTTGTTAGATAAGCTAGAGTGCGTAGGTGTTCGTGGAGTTGCCTTGAATTGGATTTCTACCTTTTTATCAAACAGACACCAATTCGTGTCTCTTAACTACACTAATAAGCAGTCGACTAATTATTTTGTTCAATCTAATTTAGCATTAATTGATGTAGGTCTTCCACAGGGTACTGTACTTGCTCCAGTTCTATTTACTATTTATATAAATGACTTATGTACAGTACTTTCTGATGATTGCATTCCTATTTTGTATGCCGATGATAGTACTATAATCATTTCGGACCCGGATAAAGATATTTTAATTAACAAATTCAATCACACCGTTCAGTCCCTAACTTCATGGTGTTGTGAAAATAAGTTATTTTTAAATAGTTCTAAAACAAAAATTCTTCATTTTCACATGAATCCCAATAACAATAATAATATTAACATTCGTTTTGGAGATAGCTTTAAAGGTACCGACAAATCAGCTCGTTTATTGGGTATGCTAGTAACTGATACCCTAAACTGGAATCCTCACTGTGACGATCTTATTATCAAACTTAATTCGACCTGTTATCAAATACGACATTTAAAAGAATATTTAAATATTAATCAACTTTTAATTTTTTACTTTGCTTGCGTTGAGTCTCGCATACGTTATGGTATTTCCTTTTGGGGCGCTTCTAATGCTGCTCACAAAGTTTTTATAGCTCAAAAGAGAATTTTAAGATGTATCGCAGGAATCAGTCAAAGAACATCCTGTAGAGATATTTTTAAAAAATTTAATATTTTAAGTTTAACTTGCATCTATATTTGGGAAATAAGCAATTTTATTTTCAAGAATAAAACATCTTTTACCATGATTTCAGAGTTGCATCAACATAACACAAGAAAAAGAAATAATTTATACGTTCCTACTTCTAAGTTAAATGTTGTAAAAAAATCTCCTAACCGGATTGGTTTACAAATTTTTAACAAACTGCCCGATGTCATTAAATCAGAGACTAACTCTAGAAAATTCAAAAAAAGTCTAAAATTGTTCCTTCTGCATTACAACTTCTATGATTTAAATGAATTTTTTAATTTATAATTTATTTAACTTTTGTATCTGTTTATATATTTTATTTGTGACGTTTTCTATATACAATATATTGTATCCTCAGAAAATAAATTATTATTATTATTATTATTATTATTATTAAATAATTGATAACGGTGTTTTGTATGCTTTTGAATGCTTAAAACAGCAGTTTTATCTTGATTTCACCAACATTAGCCATTATACACGAAAGAAACATGAATATGACAGTTTAAATACTTGAGAACGGTGTTTTGTATGCTTTTGAATGCTTAAAACAACAGTTTTATCTTGATTTCACCAATATTAGCCATTATACACGACAGAAACATGAATATGACAGTTTATATACTTGAAAACAGCATTTTGTATGTTTTTGAAAGCTGAGAACAGCTATTTTATCTTGATTTTGCAAACATAAGCCATTACACACGACATTAACATGAATATGACAGTTTAAATACTTGAAAACGGTGTTTTGTATGCTTTTGAATGCTTCAAACAGCAGTTTTATCTTGATTTCACCAACATTAGCCATTTTACACGATAGAAATATGAATATGAAAGTTTAAATACTTGAAAACAGCATTTTGTATGTTTTTGTAAGCTGAGAACAGCTATTTTATCTTGATTTTGCAAACATAAGCCAATACACACGAAATATACATGAATATGACAGTTTAAACACTTGAAAACAGCATTTTGTATGTTTTTGCAAGCTGAAAACAGCTATTTTATATTGATTTTGCAAACATAAGCCATTACACACGACATATACATGCATATGACAGTTTAAATACTTGAAAACGGTGTTTTGTATGCTTTTGATTGTTTAAAATAGCAGTTTTATCCTGATTTCACCAACATTAGCCTTTATACACGACAGAAACATGAATATGACAGTTTAAATACTTGAAAACAGCATTTTGTATGTTTTTGCAAGCTGAGAACAGCTATTTGATATTGATTTTGCAAACATAAGCCATTACACACGACATATACATCAACATGACAGTTTAAATACTTGAAACAGGTGTTTTGTATGCTTTTGAATGCTTAAAACAGCAGTTTTATCTTGATTTCACAAACATTAGCCATTATACACGACAGAAATATGAATATGACAATTTACATACTTGAAAACAGCATTTTGTATGTTTTTGTAAGCTGAGAACAGCTATTTTATCTTGATTTTGCAAACATAAGCCAATACACACGACATATATATGAATATGACAGTTTAAATACTTGAAAACAGCATTTTGTATGTTTTTGCAAGTTGAAAACAGCTATTTTATCTTGATTTTGCAAACATAAGCCATTACACACGACATATACATGAATATGACAGTTTAATTACTTTAAAACGGTGTTTTGTATGCTTTTGAATGCTTAAAACAGCAGTTTTATCTTGATTTCACCAACATTAGCCATTATACACGACAGAAACATGAATATAACAGTTTAAATACTTGAAAACAGCATTTTGTATGTTTTTGCAAGCTGAGAACAGCTATTTTATTTTGAGTTTGCAAACATAAGCCATTACACACGACTTATACATGCATATGACAGTTTAAATACTTGAAAACGGTGTTTTGTATGCTTTTGAATGCTTAAAACAGCAGTTTTATGTTGATTTCAAAAACATTAGCCATTATACACGACAGAAACATGAATATGACAGTTTAAATACTTGAAAACAGCATTTTGTATGTTTTTGCAAGCTGAGAACAGCTATTTTATTTTGAGTTTGCAAACATAAGCCATTACACACGACATATACATGCATATGACAGTTTAAATACTTGAAAACGGTGTTTTGTATGCTTTTGAATGCTTAAAACAGCAGTTTTATGTTGATTTCAAAAACATTAGCCATTATACACGACAGAAACATGAATATGACAGTTTAAATACTTGAAAACAGCATTTTGTATGTTTTTGCAAGCTGAGAACAGCTATTTTATTTTGAGTTTGCAAACATAAGCCATTACACACGACATATACATGCATATGACAGTTTAAATACTTGAAAACGGTGTTTTGTATGCTTTTGAATGCTTAAAACAGCAGTTTTATGTTGATTTCAAAAACATTAGCCATTATACACGACAGAAACATGAATATGACAGTTTAAATACTTGAAAACAGCATTTTGTATGTTTTTGCAAGCTAAGAACAGCTATTTTATCTTGATTTTGCAAACATAAGCCATTACACACGACATATACATGAATATGACAGTTTAATTACTTGAAAACGGTGTTTTGTATGCTTTTGAATGCTTAAAACAGCAATTTTATCTTGATTTAACCAACAATAGCCTTTATACACGACAGAAACATAAATAGGACAGTTTAAATACTTAAAAACAGCATTTTGTATGTTTTTGCAAGATAAGAACGGCTATTTCATCTTGATTTTGCAATCATAAGCCATTACACACGACATATACTTAAATATGACAGTTTAAATACTTGATAACGGTGTTTTGTATGCTTTTGAATGCTTAAAACAGCAGTTTTATCTTGATTTCACTAACATTAGCCATTATACTCGACAGAAACATGAATATGACAGTTTAAATACTTGAGAACGGTGTTTTGTATGCTTTTGAATGCTTAAAACAACAGTTTTATCTTGATTTCACCAATATTAGCCATTATACATGACAGAAACATGAATATGACCGTTAATATACTTGAAAACAGCATTTTGTATGTTTTTGCAAGCTGAGAACAGCTATTTTATCTTGATTTTGCAAACATAAGCCATTACACACGACATATACATGAATATGACAGTTTAAATACTTGAAAACGGTGTTTTGTATGCTTTTGAATGCTCAAAACAGCAGTTTTATGTTGATTTCACAAACATTAGCCATTATACACGACAGAAACATGAATATGACAGTTTAAATACTTGAAAACAGCATTTTGTATGTTTTTGCAAGCTGAGAACAGCTATTTTATCTTGATTTTGCAAACATAAGCCAATACACACGACAAATACAGGAATATGACAGTTTAAATACTTGAAAACGGTGTTTTGTATGCTTTTGAATGCTTCAAACAGCAGTTTTATCTTGATTTCACCAACATTAGACTTTATACACGACAGAAACATGAATATGACAGTTTAAATACTTGAAAACAGCATTTTGTATGTTTTTGCAAGCTGAGAACAGCTATTTTATCTTGATTTTGCAAACATAAGCCAATACACACGACAAATACAGGAATATGACAGTTTAAATACTTGAAAACGGTGTTTTGTATGCTTTTGAATGCTTCAAACAGCAGTTTTATCTTGATTTCACCAACATTAGGCATTATACACGACAGAAACATGAATATGACAGTTTAATTACTTGAAAACAGCATTTTGTATGTTTTTGCAAGCTGTAACAGCTATTTTATCTTGATTTTGCAAACATAAGTCACTACACACGACATATACATGAATATGACGGTTTAAATACTTGAAAACGGTGTTTTGTATGCTTTTGATTGTTTAAAATAGCAGTTTTATCTTGATTTCACCAACATTAGCCTTTATACACGACAGAAACATGAATATGACAGTTTAAATACTTGAAAACAGCATTTTGTATGTTTTTGCAAGCTGAGAACAGCTATTTTATCTTGATTTTGCAAACATAAGCCATTACACACGACATATACATCAACATGACAGTTTAAATACTTGAAACAGGTGTTTTGTATGCTTTTGAATGCTTAAAACAGCAGTTTTATCTTGATTTCACAAACATTAGCCATTATACACGACAGAAATATGAATATGACAATTTAAATACTTGAAAACAGCATTTTGTATGTTTTTGTAAGCTGAGAACAGCTATTTTATCTTGATTTTGCAAACATAAGCCATTACACACGACATATACATGAATATGACAGTTTAAATACTTGAAAACGGTGTTTTGTATGCTTTTGAATGCTTCAAACAGCAGTTTTATCTTGATTTCACCAACATTAGCCATTGTACACGATAGAAATATGAATATGAAAGTTTAAATACTTGAAAACAGCATTTTGTATGTTTTTGTAAGCTGAGAACAGCTATTTTATCTTGATTTTGCAAACATAAGCCAATACACACGAAATATACATGAATATGACAGTTTAAACACTTGAAAATAGCATTTTGTATGTTTTTGCAAGCTGAAAACAGCTATTTTATCTCGATTTTGCAAACATAAGCCATTACACACGACATATACATGAATATGACAGTTTAATTACTTGAAAACGGTGTTTTGTATGCATTTGAATGCTTAAAACAGCAGTTTTATCTTGATTTCACCAACTTTAGCCATTATACACGACAGAAACATGAATATGATAGTTTAAATACTTGAAAACAGCATTTTGTATGTTTTTGCTAACTGAGAACAGCTACTTTATCTTGATTTTGCAAGCATAAGCCGTTACACACGACATATACATAAATATGACAGTTTAAATACTTAAAAACGGTGTTTTGTATGCTTTTGAATGCTTAAAACAGCAGTTTTATCTTGATTTCACAAGAATTAGCCATTAAACACTACAGAAACATGAATATGACATTGTAAATACTTAAAAACGGTGTTTTGTATGCTTTTGAATGCTTAAAACAGCAGTTTTATCTTGATTTCACCAACATAAGCCTTTATACACGACAGAAACATGAATATGACAGTTTAAATACTTGAAAACAGCATTTTGTATGTTTTTGCAAGCTGAGAACAGCTATTTTATCTTGATTTTGCAAACTTAAGCCATTACACACGACATATACATGAATATGACAGTTTAAATACTTGAAAACGGTATTTTGTTTTCTTTTGAATGCTTAAAACAGCAGTTTAATCTTGATTTCACAAACATTAGCCATTATACACGACAGAAATATGAATATGACAGTTTAAATACTTGCAAACAGCATTTTGTATGTTTTTGTAAGCTGAGAACAGCTATTTTATCTTGATTTTGCAAACATAAGCCAATACACACGACATATACATGAATATGACAGTTTAAATTCTTAAAAACAGCATTTTGTATGTTTTTGCAAGCTCAAAACAGCTATTTTATCTTGATTTTGCAAACATAAGCCATTACACACGACATATACATGCATATGACAGTTTAAATACTTGAAAACGGTGTTTTGTATGCTTTTGAATGCTTAAAACAGCAATTTTATCTTGATTTAACAAACATTAGACTTTATACACGACAGAAACATGAATAAGACAGTTAAAATACTTAAAAACAGTATTTTGTATGTTTTTGCAAGATGAGAACGGCTATTTTATCTTGATTTTGCTAACATAAGCCATTACACACGACATATACTTGAATATGACAGTTTAAATACTTGATAACGGTGTTTTGTATGCTTTTGAATGCTTAAAACAGCAGTTTTATCTTGATTTCACCAACATTAGCCATTATACACGACAGAAACATGAATATGACAGTTTATATACTTGAGAACGGTGTTTTGTATACTTTTGAGTGCTTAAAACAACAGTTTTATCTTGATTTCACCAATATTAGCCATTATACACGACAGAAACATGAATATGACAGTTTATATACTTGAAAACAGCATTTTGTATGTTTTTGCAAGCTGAGAACAGCTATTTTATCATGATTTTGCAAACATAAGCCATTACACACGACATATACATGAATATATATATAGTCATGAACCCTTCTACCGTTAGGTGTAGGGTGTAAAATGTCTCTTACATGAATATGACAGTTTAATTACTTGAAAACGGTGTTTTGTATGCATTTGAATGATTAAAACAGCAGTTTTATCTTGATTTCACAAGCATTAGCCATTAAACACTACAGAAACATGAATATGACATTGTAAATACTTAAAAACGGTGTTTTGTATGCTTTTGAATGCTTAAAACAGCAGTGTTATCTTGATTTCACCAACTTTAGCCATTATACACGACAGAAACATGAATATGATAGTTTAAATACTTGAAAACAGCATTTTGTATGTTTTTGCAAGCTGAGAACAGCTACTTTATCTTGATTTTGCAAACATAAGCCGTTACACACGACATATACATAAATATGACAGTTTAAATACTTAAAAACGGTGTTTTGTATGCTTTTGAATGCTTAAAACAGCAATTTTATCTTGATTTCACAAGCATTAGCCATTAAACACTACAGAAACATGAATATGACATTGTAAATACTTAAAAACGGTGTTTTGTATGCTTTTGAATGCTTAAAACAGCAGTTTTATCTTGATTTCACCAACATAAGCCATTATACACGACAAAAACATGAATATGACAGTTTAAATACTTGAAAACAGCATTTTGTATGTTTTTGCAAGCTGAGAACAGCTATTTTATCTTCATTTTGCAAACATAAGCCATTACACACGACATATACATAAATATGACAGTTTAAAAACTTAAAAACGGTGTTTGGTATGCTTTTTAATGCTTAAAACAGCAGTTTTATCTTGATTTTACCAACATTAGCCTTTATACACGACAGAAACATGAATATGACAGTTAAATACTTGAAAACGGTGTTTTGTGTGCTTTTGAATGCTTAAAACAGCAGTTTTATCTTGATTTTACCAACATTAGCCATTATTCACGACAGATACATGAATATGACAGTTTAAATACTTGAAAACGGTGTTTTGTATGCTTTTGAATGCTTAAAACAGCAGTTTTATGTTGATTTAACAAACATTAGCCATTATACACGACAGAAACATGAATATGACAGTTTAAATACTTGAAAACAGCATTTTGTATGTTTTTGCAAGCTGAGAACAGCTATTTTATTTTGAGTTTGCAAACATAAGCCATTACACACGACATATACATGCATATGACAGTTTAAATACTTGAAAACGGTGTTTTGTATGCTTTTGAATGCTTAAAACAGCAGTTTTATGTTGATTTCAAAAACATTAGCCATTATACACGACAGAAACATGAATATGACAGTTTAAATACTTGAAAACAGCATTTTGTATGTTTTTTGCAAGCTGAGAACAGCTATTTTATCTTGATTTTGCAAACATAAGCCATTACACACGACATATACATGAATATGACAGTTTAAATATTTGAAAACGGTGTTTTGTATGCTTTTGAATGCTTAAAACAGCAACTTAATCTTGATTTCACCAACAATAGCCTTTATACACGACAGAAACATAAATAGGACAGTTTAAATACTTAAAAACAGCATTTTGTATGTTTTTGCAAGCTGAGAACAGCTATTTTATCTTGATTTTGCAAACATAAGCCATTACACACGACATATACATCAACATGACAGTTAAAATACTTGAAACAGGTGTTTTGTATGCTTTTGAATGCTTAAAACAGCAGTTTTATCTTGATTTCACAAACATTAGCCATTATACACGACAGAAATATGAATATGACAATTTAAATACTTGAAAACAGCATTTTGTATGTTTTTGTAAGCTGAGAACAGCTATTTTATCTTGATTTTGCAAACATAAGCCATTACACACGACATATACATGAATATGACAGTTTAATTACTTGAAAACGGTGTTTTGTATGCTTTTGAATGCTTAAAACAGCAATTTTATCTTGATTTAACCAACAATAGCCTTTATACACGACAGAAACATAAATAGGACAGTTTAAATACTTAAAAACAGCATTTTGTATGTTTTTGCAAGATAAGAACGGCTATTTCATCTTGATTTTGCAATCATAAGCCATTACACACGACATATACTTAAATATGACAGTTTAAATACTTGATAACGGTGTTTTGTATGCTTTTGAATGCTTAAAACAGCAGTTTTATCTTGATTTCACCAACATTAGCCATTATACACGACAGAAACATGAATATGATAGTTTAAATACTTGAAAACAGCATTTTGTATGTTTTTGCAAGCTGAGAACAGATATTTTATCTTGATTTTGCGAACATAAGCCAATACACACGACAAATACAGGAATATGACAGTTTAAATACTTGAAAACGGTGTTTTGTATGCTTTTGAATGCTTCAAACAGCAGTTTTATCTTGATTTCACCAACATTAGCCATTATACACGACAGAAACAAGAATATGATAGTTTAAATACTTGAAAACAGCATTTTGTATGTTTTTGCTAACTGAGAACAGCTACTTTATCTTGATTTTGCAAACATAAGTTACTACACACGACATATACATGAATATGACAGTTTAAATACTTGAAAACGGTGTTTTCTATGCTTTTAAATGCTTAAAACAGCGGTTTTATCTTGATTTTACCAACATTAGACTTTATACACGACAGAAACATGAATATGACAGTTTAAATACTTGAAAACAGCATTTTGTATGTTTTTGCAAGCTGAAAACAGCTATTTTATCTTGATTTTGCAAACATAAGCCAATACACACGACAAATACAGGAATATGACAGTTTAAATACTTGAAAACGGTGTTTTGTATGCTTTTGAATGCTTCAAACAGCAGTTTTATCTTGATTTCACCAACATTAGCCATTATACACGACAGAAACAAGAATATGACAGTTTAATTACTTGAAAACAGCATTTTGTATGTTTTTGCAAGCTGTAACAGCTATTTTATCTTGATTTTGCAAACATAAGTCACTACACACGACATATACATTAATATGACGGTTTAAATACTTGAAAACGGTGTTTTGTATGCTTTTGATTGTTTAAAATAGCAGTTTTATCTTGATTTCACCAACATTAGCCTTTATACACGACAGAAACATGAATATGACAGTTTAAATACTTGAAAACAGCATTTTGTATGTTTTTGCAAGCTTAGAACAGCTATTTTATCTTGATTTTGCAAACATAAGCCATTACACACGACATATACATCAACATGACAGTTTAAATACTTGAAACAGGTGTTTTGTATGCTTTTGAATGCTTAAAACAGCAGTTTTATCTTGATTTCACAAACATTAGCCATTATACACGACAGAAATATGAATATGACAATTTAAATACTTGAAAACAGCATTTTGTATGTTTTTGTAAGCTGAGAACAGCTATTTTATCTTGATTTTGCAAACATAAGCCAATATACACGACATATATATGAATATGACAGTTTAAATACTTGAAAACAGCATTTTGTATGTTTTTGCAAGCTGAGAACAGCTATTTTATCTTGATTTTGCAAACATAAGCCATTACAAACGACATATACATGAATATGACAGTTTAAATACTTGAAAACGGTGTTTTGTATGCTTTTGAATGCTTCAAACAGCAGTTTTATCTTGATTTCACCAACATTAGCCATTGTACACGATAGAAATATGAATATGAAAGTTTAAATACTTGAAAACAGCATTTTGTATGTTTTTGTAAGCTGAGAACAGCTATTTTATCTTGATTTTGCAAACATAAGCCAATACACACGAAATATACATGAATATGACAGTTTAAACACTTGAAAACAGCATTTTGTATGTTTTTGCAAGCTGAAAACAGCTATTTTATCTCGATTTTGCAAACATAAGCCATTACACACGACATATACATGAATATGACAGTTTAATTACTTGAAAACGGTGTTTTGTATGCATTTGAATGCTTAAAACAGCAGTTTTATCTTGATTTCACCAACTTTAGCCATTATACACGACAGAAACATGAATATGATAGTTTAAATACTTGAAAACAGCATTTTGTATGTTTTTGCTAACTGAGAACAGCTACTTTATCTTGATTTTGCAAACATAAGCCGTTACACACGACATATACATAAATATGACAGTTTAAATACTTAAAAACGGTGTTTTGTATGCTTTTGAATGCTTAAAACAGCAGTTTTATCTTGATTTCACCAACATAAGCCTTTATACACGACAGAAACATGAATATGACAGTTTAAATACTTGAAAACAGCATTTTGTATGTTTTTGCAAGCTGAGAACAGCTATTTTATCTTGATTTTGCAAACTTAAGCCATTACACACGACATATACATGAATATGACAGTTTAAATACTTGAAAACGGTGTTTTGTTTACTTTTAAATGCTTAAAACAACAGTTTTATTTTGATTTTACAAACATTAGATATTATACACGACAGAAACATGAATATGACAGTTTAAATACTTGAAAACAGCTATTTGTATGTTTTTGCAAGCTGAGAACAGCTATTTTATCTTGATTTTGCAAACATAAGCCATTACACATGACATATACATGAATATGACAGTTTAAAAACTTGAAAACGGTATTTTGTTTTCTTTTGAATGCTTAAAACAGCAGTTTTATCTTGATTTCACAAACATTAGCCATTATACACGACAGAAATATGAATATGACAGTTTAAATACTTGCAAACAGCATTTTGTATGTTTTTGTAAGCTGAGAACAGCTATTTTATCTTGATTTTGCAAACATAAGCCAATACACACGACATATACATGAATATGACAGTTTAAATACTTAAAAACAGCATTTTGTATGTTTTTGCAAGCTGAAAACAGCTATTTTATCTGGATTTTGCAAACATAAGCCATTACACACGACATATACATGCATATGACAGTTTAAATACTTGAAAACGGTGTTTTGTATGCTTTTGAATGCTTAAAACAGCAATTTTATCTTGATTTAACAAACATTAGCCTTCATACACGACAGAAACATGAAAAAGACAGTTTAAATACTAAAAACAGTATTTTGTATGTTTTTGCAAGATGAGAACGGCTATTTTATCTTGATTTTGCTAACATAAGCCATTACACACGACATATACTTGAATATGACAGTTTAAATACTTGATAACGGTGTTTTGTATGCTTTTGAATGCTTAAAACAGCAGTTTTATCTTGATTTCACCAACATTAGCCATTATACACGACAGAAACATGAATATGACAGTTTAAATACTTGAAAACGGTGTTTTGTATGCTTTTGAATGCTTAAAACAACAGTTTTATCTTGATTTCACCAATATTAGCCATTATACACGACAGAAACATGAATATGACAGTTTATATACTTGAAAACAGCATTTTGTATGTTTTTGCAAGCTGAGAACAGCTATTTTATCATGATTTTGCAAACATAAGCCATTACACACGAAATATACATGAATATGACAGTTTAAACACTTGAAAACAGCATTTTGTATGTTTTTGCAAGCTGAAAACAGCTATTTTATCTTGATTTTGCAAACATAAGCCATTACACACGACATATACATGAATATATATATATAGTCATGAACCCTTCTACCGTTAGGTGTAGGGTGTAAAATGTCTCTTACATGAATATGACAGTTTAATTACTTGAAAACGGTGTTTTGTATGCATTTGAATGCTTAAAACAGCAGTTTTATCTTGATTTCACAAGCATTAGCCATTAAACACTACAGAAACATGAATATGACATTGTAAATACTTAAAAACGGTGTTTTGTATGCTTTTGAATGCTTAAAACAGCAGTGTTATCTTGATTTCACCAACTTTAGCCATTATACACGACAGAAACATGAATATGATAGTTTAAATACTTGAAAACAGCATTTTGTATGTTTTTGCAAGCTGAGAACAGCTACTTTATCTTGATTTTGCAAACATAAGCCGTTACACACGACATATACATAAATATGACAGTTTAAATACTTAAAAACGGTGTTTTGTATGCTTTTGAATGCTTAAAAGAGCAATTTTATCTTGATTTCACAAGCATTAGCCATTAAACACTACAGAAACATGAATATGACATTGTAAATACTTAAAAACGGTGTTTTGTATGCTTTTGAATGCTTAAAACAGCAGTTTTATCTTGATTTCACCAACATAAGCCATTATACACGACAGAAACATGAATATGACAGTTTAAATACTTGAAAACAGCATTTTGTATGTTTTTGCAAGCTGAGAACAGCTATTTTATCTTCATTTTGCAAACATAAGCCATTACACACGACATATACATAAATATGACAGTTTAAAAACTTAAAAACGGTGTTTGGTATGCTTTTTAATGCTTAAAACAGCAGTTTTATCTTGATTTCACCAACATTAGCCTTTATACACGACAGAAACATGGATATGACAGTTAAATACTTGAAAACGGTGTTTTGTGTGCTTTTGAATGCTTAAAACAGCAGTTTTATCTTGATTTTACCAACATTAGCCATTATTCACGACAGATACATGAATATGACAGTTTAAATACTTGAAAACGGTGTTTTGTATGCTTTTGAATGCTTAAAACAGCAGTTTTATGTTGATTTAACAAACATTAGCCATTATACACGACAGAAACATGAATATGACAGATTAAATACTTGAAAACAGCATTTTGTATGTTTTTGCAAGCTGAGAACAGCTATTTTATTTTGAGTTTGCAAACATAAGCCATTACACACGACATATACATGCATATGACAGTTTAAATACTTGAAAACGGTGTTTTGTATGCTTTTGAATGCTTAAAACAGCAGTTTTATGTTGATTTCAAAAACATTAGCCATTATACACGACAGAAACATGAATATGACAGTTTAAATACTTGAAAACAGCATTTTGTATGTTTTTTGCAAGCTGAGAACAGCTATTTTATCTTGATTTTGCAAACATAAGCCATTACACACGACATATACATGAATATGACAGTTTAAATACTTGAAAACGGTGTTTTGTATGCTTTTGAATGCTTAAAACAGCAATTTAATCTTGATTTCACCAACAATAGCTTTTATACACGACAGAAACATAAATAGGACAGTTTAAATACTTAAAAACAGCATTTTGTATGTTTTTTCAAGATGAGAACGGCTATTTCATCTTGATTTTGCAAACATAAGCCATTACACACGACATATACTTGAATATGACAGTTTAAATACTTGATAACGGTGTTTTGTATGCTTTTGAATGCTTAAAACTGCAGTTTTATCTTGATTTCACCAACATTAGCCATTATACACGACAGAAACATGAATATGACAGTTTAAATACTTGAGAACGGTGTTTTGTATGCTTTTGAATGCTTAAAACAACAGTTTTATCTTGATTTCACCAACATTAGCCATTATACACGACAGAAACAATAATATGACAGTTTATATACTTGAAAACAGCATTTTGTATGTTTTTGCAAGCTGAGAACAACTATTTTATCTTGATTTTGCAAACATAAGCCATTACACACGACATATACATGAATATGACAGTTTAAATACTTGAAAACGGTGTTTTGTATGCTTTTGAATGCTTCAAACAGCAGTTTTATCTTAATTTCACAAACATTAGCTATTATACACGACAGAAATATGAATATGACAGTTTAAATACTTGAAAACAGCATTTTGTATGTTTTTGTAAGCTGAGAACAGCTATTTTATCTTGATTTTGCAAACATAAGACAATACACACGACATATACATGAATATGACAGTTTAAACACTTGAAAACAGCATTTTGTATGTTTTTGCGAGCTGAAAACAGCTATTTTATCTTGATTTTGCAAACATAAGCCATTACACACGACATATACATGCATATGACAGTTTAAATACTTGAAAACGGTGTTTTGTATGCTTTTGAATGCTTAAAACAGCAATTTTATCTTGATTTAACCAACATTAGC